>CM052244.1:1579437-1606968 GCA_028455795.1 Lasioglossum marginatum
ATAACGGAGTTATGACTTGAAACAATTGCGTGGACCACCCTGTATATATTAGATTTATACCTGTATAATAACTGAATAAATAAATAAATAATCTTTCTGGTGTCATCGATATTACATATTATAGGATAGGGTAAATATGATAAAATACACTTTTTGTATTGAATGTAATCAATATTTTATTAACACAAATGAAAAGCATACAGCTATTAGAAAGTACAAAAAAATATAATTGATTATATGGATATATAGAGGAGAGTCCCCTTTCTATATTCTCACTCAAACCTGAACTGTCTCGCTTGTTTAGTTTTCCCATAACACCTCATTTTTTATCACAATCATGCATTTTTACAAAAATCGATGTTCTTCAAAATGTTGCGCGATAGAGCAATTTTATTTTCGGATTTCGAATTACTCAACAGTAATTGCTGAACATATTTGGCGTTTTACAGCATGTTGTCTCTCTGCCAAGAATAAGACTCTCTGTTGTACCCACGTGACATAACTAGAAATAAACTAGAATCTAATTAGATTTTGGGTCGAAAAGTGGGTTTGCGAAAAATGGCTTTTTGTCCTCGAGCATATTTTGAGCTGCACAAAGGTTCATTTGTGGACAGAGGACGGATAGAGGAAAGTTAAATACAGCGCGCTCTGGTCATGATATCAGTTAGAAAAGTCTTTTAGAGACAGAAAAAAGTGGAGCAAAAATCGAGAAAATCACCAGCAGATTCCAATGTATTTTTCTGTCTCTAAAAGACTTTTTGACTGATATCATGACCAGAGCGCGCTGTATTTAACCTTCCTCTATCAAATGAACGTTTGTGCAGTTCAAAATATGCTCGTATAAGGACAAAAAGCCGTTTTTCGCAAACCTACTTTTCGACCCAAAATCTAGTTAGATTCTAGTTTATTTCTAGTTATGTCACGTGGGTACCATTGCCCCATAAGGATAGACCTATCATCTTATATATGTATTTTTGCGGCCCACTTCTCGGGGGTCAGGTAACCCCATTACCATTTTCATTTCACGCGATTTAGACGAGTTTATGCCAGAATCTTTGTGCCACAAATAAATGAATAAGTCTATTTCTGTTTTGAATCGTTGTTTCGTGTGCTGGATCGCTTCATTTGCATGCAAATAGGCGAAATGAAAATAGTGATAAGGTTATGTGACCCCACAAAAGTGGGCCGTAAAAATACATTGGATGATAGGTCTACCCTTATACCTCGTCTGTGGTCTAAAGTTTATAATAAAAAAAAGTTCTGCTTTATCGATAACGTTTGGCTAAGAATTTGAACATTTTGCCGCCATGTTCAATAGCGCTATAGGTACTTTTGCGCGCAGCAAATGATTCTTGCCGAAATTGGTATTGCGTCTTACGGAAAAAATATCAAGAATTATTCACGTTCCGCTAAGAATTAGTATTTCGATGCTTTCCCGTTGGGATTTTGAAGTTTCGAAAACTCCGGAAGATCACACTTCTTGGAGGGTGGATCGTAGATCATTATTTCAAAATCATCGGTCACCGAGAATCGTCGAAGCTTCGTATCTGTAAAGATGCTTTGTGATCTTGCGACTCGCTGTTGTTTATTTACAGTGGACGAGCGGCAAATAAGATTGTTACGAAGTGTGTGAAACACTACTGTTATTGCTTGTCTTTATAGAAACGATTATTCGAAAATTTCTATGGGCAATAAATTGACTCTGACAACGACAGCGTCAGCATCGGATTTGTTGTTGTTTTGACGGATCCTGAGTAAACAGAGAATGGTGGCGACGTGAGAAATGAACGGACACCGATTTTCATCGTTCAAAACAGACAAAAACTATTCATTTGCTGTATTCACATTATTTACAAACAACCACGAGTCGCAAAGTTGACAACAACGTTTGATTAAACGAGGAAAGAAACGACAAAATGTCTATAAAAACGAAAGAAATAAAAGGGATATTGATACCCATAGAAGAACAGGTAATAGTATACATTGACAGCTTTTATTTATATCTACAATAATGTCCGCGTATATAATGGTATTGTTTTCTTACATTGGACACTTCAGGTAAATAAATTAAGAGAACTAATAGAAAGTAACTCTTTGTGTGCGAGTGATACGTTGCCAATGAAATCGACTCTTTTCGACCGATTAGAACGTTTAGGAGAAAAATTTGATGCTCTGCGGAAGGAAGATATTGTCGATTACGAAGAAATGGAATCAAGAATCGCTGGTATAGTACAGGAGTTTTGCTCCCTGGAACACGTAAAAGATACGGTATGTTTAATTGAAATGCGAGCCAATGGAATTTGCTGTTTTGTGGTCCTTAATGTAATCCTTGCCTTCTCATTTCTTGATAATGCAAAGATGGAGTTTTTCAGTAGCCAAAAGTGCTAGATAAAATATCAATCTAGACCGCTATCTCCCTGAAAAGTCCTATTTTTACATTTACGAGGTGTTATTTGCATTATTCGGCAGCTTGTAGCTGTCGCAGCTTTATGAAAATAGCAAATTATGCCTTGTAAATGTAAAAATAGGACTTTTGAGGGCAACTGTAGCCTTGATTGATCTTTTATCTAGCGCTTTTGACTACTGAAATGCTGGAAACGAGACTACCCTGTTAAACATTTTGCAGGGGGAAAGTATAAACAAAGAGACAGTCGAAAAAATCCTGTCCGTTGTGTTTGATAAATTTAAACTAGCCCTAGAAAATTTGGAGAAATTAGAATGCCTGCCGCTGAAGCAGAGATTAATCGATTGTTTGGATTATGTCAGCGAGATGGGTAAAGCCAATGAAATCGAACATTTTCAAAACATAAAGGTATAGCGGATATTTCTGTAAACTAAATATTTCCAAATGCTTTAAACAACATCATCAACATATCTTTTTCTAGGAGTTTGGAATGTCTATTTTGGAGTTGCTCGGGCCATTACAAATATACAGAAAAAGCTTAGCGTCTCGGGTGGACGCAGAGAAGATCGTTTTATATTCGTGTCAGCTGTGCACGGCGTTTAAATTATTAGTCCAAGTGGTACAAGAACAGCATAAATTGAACGCGTCCATCTACGTAATGGCATAATCTATGATATCCATTTTATCCATTTTATCCAACTTTTCTCTAATCGAACGTTCATTCTTTTATTCGTACAGAATTGCAAGAAGTATATCTGCGAAAGGATTTGTTTCTGTTTGACGATGATGCTGGAAATACTGGACACGCCAGATCCATTACCCGAAGACGAGATACTGGAAAGAGAAGATCATTTTGTTTATAGGTGAGATATCGCGCGCTTAGGCTCGCTAATGAAATATTCAATGTTGTTCCGTTTGCATCTAGAATGGACTTGGTGTTGGATATATTGGCAGAAATGTCAAGCAAATCTCAGGAGGAGCAAATAGAAGAATGCAAAGAGTTGTGGGTACAAATCGAAGACGTATTCGCGCACGCTATGGCAATAGCACAAGTCTGCAAACCTTGCAACTTTAAAGCGATCACCGGAACCTGCCATTCTATCATATCGGAATACGAGAATTTAAAGTTTCAGTTAACCTCCGAATCGTCCGACTCTGCTTTGAACAGTTTATTCATGAATAGTTTGAACGATGCGCTCTATCGTTTGGAACGTAAAATTAACGTGTCGGTACTGAATCTTGTTATGGAAGTTTTCAGCGACCGTTTTAACGCCCTGAGGAAACTGTTCACGATCTGTGGCAATCCGTTGATCGCTAAAAATCGATCCAAGAACGATTTGTCCGATGCTGTGGAAGATTTCGATCAAATTATAGATAAGACTATGCAAATCGGACTGTTCGCTGTTGCTTCCTGTAAAGATAGAAATCGTAAGTTGTAGAAATACGTACGAACCCAAAGCGCTCCTCGTTCAACGCCAATTTGTTTTAGGGATCATTCAGATTCGAAATTGTTTAGCAAGTCTTGAATCATTGGAGACTGAATTGATTTCATCGATTACTACTTTTTATCTGCATCCCGAAAGCAAAGAGATGCGAGCAAACGTAAAACTGTTGACCGCTCAGTGGAAACTGGAAATGAACAAATTACGCGAAGCTATCAACCTGGTTATGGATTCGGCAGCCTATTGCGAGGTATTACGATAGATGCAGCAACGCGTAAAATATGGTTTGAACAAAGTCTCGCCTTACGTATTATTATTTAGGTAGTTTTAGACGATCTTCAAGAACGTGTCGCAATAATGTCAAATTGCCTTGACAATAGAGAGCCAGTAACCCAAGCGCAGGTACAGAACGTTGTGCTTAGATCCGCGTCGTTGTCTCGTCAAATCAGCACGACTATAAACGACATTGGAAACGACATCATTGAACGGCAAACGATAATGATGATCAGAGAATTGAAAGCTGGTAAGAGTTTACAAATTGGATCTGTTGTATATGTTGGGACACGAGTAATCGTGTGTACTTTCAAGCAATATTCGAAGCTGACGCTGCATCGAAAAGTCTCTTAACGGACAATGCCACGGAACCGCAACAGTTGCGTGTAATAAAACGATGCGAATTAATCTTGAATGTCGTGAAAAGGTTGCATCCTGCTCTGGTTGGCATCATGAACAACACGTCGTTGATAAATACAAACTACGGAAGGAATGGGAAAGGTCAAGGAGACACCATTCATGGTACATACATCGAATCTTGTTACAGCACAGCACATCACATCACACTTAATAGTCGCTAGAACAACGTCTCGATATTGATCTTAATGTTCGTTATTCCCAGACATAAATAGCCGGTTGGCATCCACACTTTGCGTTTCGTCTTACGATCGTCGACAAAAATCTGTTACATACATCAGAACACCGTACACAGGTGAAAACTTTTCGTAATGAACGCAATAGATAGACTGTGGATCTTTATGCATTTATGATGAAATTGGTTGGGTTAAAAATTTAAGAATATCGTAATGTTGTTTCTAATGCAACAAAGTCATTAAGGGATGAGATTAATTTTTATTTTATCCCTGCTTCCCACAATCAATGCAGAACATTTTTATTTTGCATAAAGATCAGCAGTCTAGTAATAGGCGATCGCTACGTGTCCGTAATTACATCTTTCCGTAATTTTTCAGTGAGCAACTACAAATCACCGTTATCCATACAATCTGCCAATAGCGTTTGCAGAACGCAGTCAAATTTATCGTGTCTGATACCATACATCAAGAAAGGTCGTGAAATGCGAACGGAACGTTCGGTCATGTATAAAACACCGCGTAGACACGATACCGTTGACCGATCGTCGAGAAACGCTAAACCGAAGACCAGAAATCTGTCCAACGTTAGACAACATCTTTTTAGCAGAGACAGCATTAGTTCGCAAGATGATATTTGCTTAGCCGAAGAAAGCATTAATTTGACAGGTAATTAATGCGTTAACACGTTGATTTCATGAATAGCAACCAGCCATTATCGATGCATTGACATTTTCAGACATTCTGGAAAAATTTGTAACTTCTTGCGCGACTTTAAACGCGACTACATCGAAATTCCACTCCGATAAATCGCTGGACGACGCGTCCGATGAATCGAACAAAAGTAAAAAGTCGATCGCAAGAATGACAGAGCCTCTGGTTGAATCGATTGAAACTCAATCCGAAATAACAACTCGTCAGATAGATCAGTGTTCTTCGATCGGCGGTGGAGACGGGCCATCGGTCGTAGAAGCGTCGAAAAGTTACAGTGACGTTCAAAGGATGAATCATACCACTGAAGTACCGCAGAAAACATTATTTGGGAATTAAGCGTATACATATGTATATCCTGTATTTCTATGATTCAGCGAGGACTTGTTCACTTTTGTCGAGTTCCAATTTCAGTGTATTCTCTGGAACAAAAGATGTGAAATATAGTTACCTGCATTTCCATCGTTCAAATAAAATGCCTTACCATAATATTCTTTCCCCGAAAACAAAAAAAGCAGTGAAACGTTTTATCCTTGCACCTGGAAAAAAGTCGACATTCCTTTGCACTATACATTTTGAAATTTGAAAAATTTTGTCTAACCAGGTTTAGCATAGAACAAAACCAACACCCTCTTTTAATATGGTTCTGTTCCATGCTAAACTGGCATAACCGTAGTGGCAGAAAATACTCCGGACGTGAGCACTCTCAAATCCTTTCTGTTATCAATGACTGTCGGATTTAAGTCTTCGATCACCTTCGATTATCGAGAAATCATATCGTATCGTGTGCGACGTATCGAACTCCATACTTGTGAATACTCGAGATATCGAGATTCGTATTCACGTGATCCACACTTGTCAGTCGAGTTGCCAGTTTCGTGGTTGTTCCAACCCATTTGTTCAAACATCGAAGAAACAATTAATTAAAAGAATAAAATGGGAGCATCGTTGTTACCAATATTGTTTTTTACTGCGCTTTGGGCCGTAGTGGGAATCGTGTTACCCATTTTCGTCCCAAAAGGTGTTAATCGGGGGTATGTTGCTTATTTCGTTTCATCGACTTCTTTCACAGGAATTTCTATCTTTCGAAGATTATTCGCGTTACAGAAAAAAAAAACAAATAAAACAATGAAAAGTAACGAAACGTCATTGTCATATTGTTATAGTCATATGTAATTTTCCTACTAACACGCCCTTTTCCTTTTTCAGGATTCTTCAGGTTATCCTTATGTTGACAGCATTTACGTGCTGGTTATTGTAAGTTGACAAGAACTCCGTTAAAAATACTTCAGTAGATTTTCTTAATACTTATGTTTCTTGTAGCTGGTTATGCTGCTACATGGCGCAGATGAATCCGCTCATCGGACCAAAGCTATCCAACACCACGATTCTAATGATGGCTCGTGAATGGGTAAATATTATATGTACATACATTCTTTATCATGGTAATATGTTCATATTACAGTCGATAACTTTGATATATTCTTTTGCAGAGCAACAGAGACCTTGAGATATAATCTGCAAGAATCGAGCAATACTACTCGAGTGGGAGTATTAAAATAATTCCATATATATATAAACATAATGCGTTATCGTTTACGAAAATAAATTGTAGAGATAAAGTTGTATGGTTGGAACGAGAATTGGTCGATTAGGTATTCGCAAACGTTGAAATCCCCTGATGACTTTTTCATAATGTTACCATTCCTGAACACGCAAAAAGTTTAGTTACAATTGCTGTACAATTTAATCGTTGACCCATTCGTTCAACGTTCAACTCGTTCAATTAGTTCGATAATACGACTATATTGAAAACATGTGTACAGTACACTATTCAGTGTGTGAACTATATGTAATATATGTAAAAACAGCCAACACAATAATAAAAATAGATAATAAGTAACATGTATGTGCATATAGGTTCGTATTAGTTTTTCTGTTTATTAAACTTGTATTTATCTTTTCCATTATGTTTTCAAAGCAAACGGAGTCGGTGATCCGAAATCGATATGAATTTGACGCGCATAATGCGCGCACACGTTACATGTCCCGTGTTCCGTGATTCGTCCAGTGCAGGCCAGTGTTCCGATAGAAGCCACAATTTTTCGCGCATGCGCGGCAATTTCAGCCTCAGTAACGTAACCTTTTCGATGAAATCGGGTAGCTTGACCACCCCGCAGACTTTTAAAAAATTACACGGTCCAACAAATTCAAACTTTTTTTTGACCTTTCGATTCTCACTATGCGATTCTTATAGAGTTTTTCGCGCTGATTCCGAATCTGGCCTTAATTTTTCTCCTACCGCCAATATAACTGCCTCGGGGCGCTAGGGCTCTGGCCGCTCTGCTACGTCATTGTAGATACGCTACTGTTTTGGCCGCGCATGCGCGAAAAATTGTGGCTTCAATCGGAACTCGGGTGCAGTCCAGTGCTCGGATATCTCATGGGTTTCACGCACATGTGCGACGATTTTTAGCGTCAGTACCATAAAAGTGTGGCTAAAATGAGGTACCTTGGTCACCCCGCATAATTTCGCAAAATTTGTTATGGTTTGATTTTGAAATATGAATATATAACATGTGTGAGTTGTATTAAAATTTAATATGTATGTACATACATATAATATATAAACTTCTGAACTCTTCCGGTACTTTTCTACCAGTAATATTTCCCCACTACTTTCCCCACAAACTTAGGACGTAGATACGTTCCTGCATTTGGTCGCGCATGCGCGGGAAATCCGTGCAATATGTCTCGTGTCTGCTCGTGTCATGGTGATGTCGATAATGTAGATTTGCAAGTATTGTCGGGCCAGTAGCGAGCGAGACGCGCGGGCGCATGCATCCATGTTTACGAGTGTATGACTCGGGAAGCCTATAAGGCATGTAATTCGTGCATAAAGCAAAAGTGACAAGTAGTGACGCGATATCACCCAGGAAAAACAATAATGGAGGCGTGTAATGCGGTTGAACGTGAAGTTGACAAAGTTTTATTGAAGTTTGGTGCAATAAACGAGCATGCGGAGACGGTATTGCGGGATTTAATAAATCATATAGAGTCTCTAAAAAAGGAATTCGAAGAAGGTAAAATAGCAATGGCTAATGCTACCATGTCCCGATGACATTTCATCGAGCGAAAAGTAAAATTTTACTGAGATCTTCATATTTATAGTTATTGCAATACGCGGAGAAAAATTGGACGATACTTTAATACGAACATTGAAAGATACGTTGATATCGTAAAATCGACTTATCGTAGTCCACGAATCGTGCAAACCTTTCACTTCTACCATTCTTTTCTTTTCGTACATTTCTAACCTCTTTTATCGAGGCGGTAAATCAAATCGCTTGTAGCGTTTAATGCGAGCAGTAATTCTCAAGCCAAGGATGAACCATGGAAAATTCGTGATTCTCCTAAAATGATGATATTCTAATTTTATAGTGGTGACGTTTCTTTCTTTTTTTCAGCACCGTCCGATCATGAGTTGACACCAGGTCAAGCGCAAGTGTTGAAAGACACGATGAAAAAGGTACGGGAGACTGCTCATCACTTGGCTACCGAACATCGGGAACTGCATAGTACAGTGTCGAAAGTTGGAAAAGCGATTGACAGGAATTTCATCGCTGATTTCGCAAGTACCAGCAGAGAAGATGTTTTTTCTGGTCCAGAGAAATCGCATATGTTGAATCAGGTCATTTGTCAGCATTTCTATCGGCATGGAATGCTGGATATCGCAGCGGAACTAGCAGCGGTAATCGTATAATCGCATACTTGTATAATCGTTAGGATCAAATTTACCCATAACATCTTATTATAGGAGGCTGGAATCAAAACGGACGAAGGAACAGGAGAGCCATTCACGGAATTAAATTACATACTCGACTGTTTGAAACAGAGAGATCTGGAGCCGGCTCTTTCGTGGGCTAAAAAACACAGGGATGCTCTTTTAGCGCAGGTATAAACAGCTTTTCGTACATGTTTCGAAATACATGTAACAAAAAATAACATGCTGTCGTGTTGGTAGAATTCGTCCCTGGAATTTCAGCTGCATAGATTACACTTCATAAAGCTAGTTCAACAAGGACCTAGTAAACAAACTGAAGCGATAATGTACGCTCGACAAAACTTCACGCAATACGTTGGACGTCATGGGAAAGAAGTGCAAGCGTTAATGGGTACGCTACTTTACTTGCCAAATGGAATACAGTCCTCCCCTTATAGTCATTTATTGGATCCAACATTGTGGTTGGATATTCACGACGTTTTCACGAGAGAGGCATGCACGTTACTGGGCTTGAGCGTCGACAGTCCTCTTTCAGTGTGGTACGTGTTTTATGTTTTGCTATGATTAGAGTTTGGAAGATAACGCAGATCGTTAGAAACGTGTTCTCCGTTATAGCATTAACGCGGGATGTACTGCGTTGCCCACGCTATTAAATATTAAACAAGTGATGCAACAGAGGCAAGTAACGGGAGTCTGGAATGGAAAAGACGAGCTACCTGTAAGTAAACGTTGTTACACTATGTTGTTGTGTAGTGTACACTAGGTTGTCTATGATTACTTGTTATGCGAACGAATCTTTTTCCATACAGATCGATATAGATTTGGGCAAAGAGAGCCGTTATCATTCTGTGTTCGCTTGCCCGATTCTACGGCAACAGAGCACGGAAAACAATCCACCGATGAAGCTGGCCTGCGGCCATGTGATCTCGAGAGACGCGCTAAACAAACTCACCAACGCGAATAAGTACGTAAATGGATAGAAACAAGATTAAACAGTGTTTTCTCGATAATTGCCCAAAACACGGCCGGGGATACTATTCTTTGAATAGTATAGTCCCTGCCGAATATAGAAAAGCACAGCAAAGCTCGAGAGGTGTAAATATAACTGATCCAATAACAAAACTTCTTTATTTTTCATTATTTTTTGAAAATGATACCAAATATGATATAATTGCAATTATAGAGAAAACACTGTACATACAAAACAGAAAATCGAATTCGTCGAATCGATAAACAAACTGTAGAAAAGAAACACGTCGGTTTTCTTTCAGATTAAAATGCCCGTATTGTCCAGTGGAACAGAATCCGGAGGATGCTAGGCTGATATATTTCTAGGATACTGTGATACAACTGTACGGAAAAGATATTACCAGTTGTTCCGTAACGTCACGCCTAAACCGATTAAGTATTTAGTGACTTTTGCTGGTACATCCTGTCCCATGAACTCTTGTGGTAAACGCGACAATCGCGGTAATTACCTTTCATTTCCCCAATCGGGATGCACGGATATCGTTGAACTATTCGATTCTCTTGGTCAAATTCTTTTCGTCGTCGGTAACAGTGTGACAACCATTATTTCAGTTAATCATTTAATATTTCGGCATCTTTCATAGATTAACAAGTCATTCAAAGGTAATCGGATTCAACATGAATGAAATATATTAATCGAGTTGCGATTTAGAACGAAATATATATTTATATTCGTGTACGCGCGAATCTGATGATACTAACATTGTAATTGCATATTTTGGTAGCACGAGCTCTCGAACATACACGTTAAATATCGTCACTCACTCACCAGCTAACATCCTCTCGTATCGTATTGTACCGTGTCGTGTTGTGTCGTGTCGTATCGCATCGTATCGTATCGTATAGTATGATATCGTATCATAGCATATGATCTTAATCCAACAAAGAGTTTCGTGCTACAGTTACCGATAACACTACCTTTTAACGAAATATTTTTCTAACTTGAATATTTAGAGAATAAACAAAAGAAAATGTATATCTATGAATTGTATATCTATTGTAAGAATATTTCGTACTGTAATTAAAATAATATAGTATTGTACAGGAATAGAGAAGAGAATATCCTATGTTGACGACACAGGTGGAAAATCCTTTTTCGAAACCGTGCCCCAACCGCAGTAGAATCTTTGAAGCTTCCTCGAGCGAAACACTTTTATTAATATACACGTTATATCGGACACATAACACACATAGGAATGCACGATGCATTTACATTAAGAGAATAATCGCGATCAGTGCCGGTTGATTCGTTGAAGTAATGCTGAATGAATGCAGAAACGAATCGTTGCACGAGACTGTTAATCAATTTTCCAGTTTCTCATCCCAACATGTAGGGATGGGCGGGTACCCGAGCCTCGGGTCGGAACCCGAAGTCGAAGTTGGTCGGGCCGGGAGCCCGAAAATTTATGACTAGACGGCGGATGTTTATGCAATTCCCAATTTTTTTTAGACAAATTTTAAGAAAGTGGAATTAAATAAAATCCTATTTTTAATGGGAACAGCCTTTGCAGATCCAAAACAAATAAAAAATCTGACTAAATTCTAGCGAATTTTATATTCTAGCATTTTTTGTAAATTTTCATACGCCATAAACGCATAAAGATCCGCAGTCTATTTATGACATTCGGATCTCCGAACAATATAAATTTGTTCGGATCCGATTTCGATTTCTGGTACCCGAAATTTTCGGGCGACCGCCCACCTCTGCCAACAAGGAGCAATAATAGATACCGGAAAAATGTCTACGATAATTCGAATTCGTTGCACGCGTTTCAGTTTTCATTCATTTAATCTCCGTAGCGCGGCACACGACTAAACAACGCTTTCGCACAACATTCGCACGCTATGATTCACCGTTCTAATACAAGGGACACCTTTTATTTTTCTCAGATCTCGTTGTCTTCGAACAACTACACAGGCATTAAGTATCGGACCCATACACCAGCTGATTAAGTATTTACGTTACGAGCATATTAGGAAAGGAACTGAAAATGAGAAGGTCGCGTACGCGTAAAAATGATTAGTAGGATTGACGTTCGTTCGTCCGTTTTTTCTTTTTTTTCGTTGATTGGTGCAGCTTCGGAGATTTATTTTTTTCTTCGATGAACAACGTTACATTATCGGTAACGAGAAAACGATCGTTCGTCTCCGTCATCGTTGCTTATTGTCTGTTCACAATAGCAGCTGTCGACAAATTATTCGCTAAGGGTTTCTTCAGTTTTCCTCGTGTTACACGAAGACACATCGGAAAAGCATAGAATCGTCTTCGGCGATTAGGGAATCGTACGAGACACGCTTGTTTATATATAATTCTTCTTTCCAACGCTAAAATCTATCATTTTATCTCAACCCCGACGCTTTGTACGTAAGTGGTCGTAGTTGTACGATCGTGAACCAAAAAAAAGCGGTGAAAACGTGGACGATCACCTTCGACAAAGTTGGCCCGAAGAAATAGCCGTGACATGCTACGTTATAATTCACGACTACGTCGAATATAGATTTGTAATGTATGTTTTCGGTATTTACAGATATATCCGAAGGGATTCTTAACGCGAGTGCGGCGCACCATACATACACATTTACATATACATATATTGGAATAGAATTGAATAGAATAAAATACAGTGGGAAGCGTAACATTGTGACGATGCAACAAAAGCGACCCGTCGTTTCTTGATGCGATTCTTTACCCCCTGTAACATGGCTACTTTGGTCTTTCGAGGATTACACGATTCTCAAAATCGTTTCAAATTTTCTGTATTGTTCGCGTTGTGCTTCGTGCGTCGTGCTTCGTCCTCATCCCTTTCGCTCGGCTCTGCATTCTCTTCGTTTTCAATTATTCGTAACGAATTTGCAAATCGAATTGACTCGTTCTTCTTATCGGGAGTAGGTGTGTCCTAGGACACTACCTCGTGGATTTCATCGAATTCGTGGTGGAACGCCGTACACATACGAGCAGCTTCCCTCTTCGTATCTTCATTTTCTACTCCGTCTTCATCTTCCTCTCCGCTTTCTATCCAAGCACGTTATTGTTTCTGGGATGAAACTTGCGATGGATCTCAGAATTATCCTAACGTATGCTTTTATGCTTTTAAACGACGCTATTGGCATTCTATAGTGTTCAGAAGACTACTAAGAGCAACTACCGACTCGTTTAACAATGCGTGAACGTGTTTTTATCACGTTCTTCTATACTCTATATTTATCCTCTATTCTATCGTGCTAGAACGTAAAGCTTCTCTCATGGAGCTTTATTATATTCACAGTAGCTTAGGATCCAAACGATACCTACTACTATACCTAATACCTCGCGATCGCGAAACTACAATTACTAAATATATGTGCCTACTATTTACCATGCTCGTAACATATATTATAGATAATACGGAAACGAGAGACTAATCACGATCATATATTATTCTATGCACAGTAGTATACCGAGTGTAGGGATATACGAACTCGTCCGAGATCCAACGCAAACGGAAAGGAAGCGTAAATCGCTTGTTCGTTCGAGTTCTCCGGCTCGAATTCGCATCAAGCGCTTCTATGTGATTTGCAAATTCGACGAACGTTTGACGTATCCGCGAACACAACGGTATTCATCGTAACGATCTTGGATCGTTAGTAATTCACCGATCGAAGAACCAAGGTTTGTCCTATAGTTGATGAACAAAGTATGGATCGTAAAATCCTGGTTCTTCGAACGGTGCATGGTACAAGGTTCGAAGAGCTTCGATTCGCGATACTTCGGAGAACTCTTCATCGTGCCTAATCGGCGATTTCACTGTCGGTTTCCCTGCAGCCATTCAGGGAATCCTAATTAGGCGGTTCTCCGTATTTATAACGTCCCGGTAGAATAATTCAAGTTACATTTGATTATACGATTTGATCACCGAACACGATCCAATCGATGAATACCGATCGAACGCGGTCCAATTTCCCAAAACACATCATTGTGCGAACGTCGTGCAATGCAACGCAACACACCGCGTACAGTACATTATGTTTTGATTATCATTGCGACGCTAATCATACCTTCGAACGCACACGCTCGTTATTACCCCGTCTATTCCGTTATACGCATCTATCTATATACAATGTTGCAGTTTGCGTCGGATTAGATCGATCGAATAATTTTCTGCAATTACAAGGATCAATGCTTAATCGTTCCTTGAAACGGTAGAAACGTTACGAACGTTCCCGAGAGCACGGTGTTTGGAATATTCTGATCGTCAAGAATGAAACAAATCGATTTCGACAACAAGGAAAAAAGCATGCTCTGTCGTCCAATTGTTTCGTCCTCTTCAATGAAAGGGAGTCGATGGTTAATGGAGAAATGGCGAATCGCGTCCAGCTCGTGGTTCCTCCGTGTCGAGAATTGCCGAAAATGGAAAATACGTCTATTGCTCCTCTTCCTCGTTCTGGTACGTTACGTAGCGCACAGATGATTTCTCGCCAATTATCAGGGACTGAAATATAATCGATGCTAAATGACATAGTTCCCGTTAACCGTATTAGGCATATCACTAGACAACGGATTTTATGCGTTTATGACAAACATGAGAAGGCGTAATTTGAAACAATAAAAACATTCGAAGCATTTAAAAATACTATTTGCTATTTTCGACCTACTGAACGTATTGAGGGCCAATGAAATATTGCACAGTTTTGGAACAGTCCTGAGGGGTTTCTATTTCACTCTTTTACATAAAGATCCGCTGTCTACTTATCACGCTTATTACGCGGTGACTCCAAATTCTATTAATAAATAAATCGAATAGATAATAAATAGAAGCAATTACCTTCTTTTCTTCTTTCGTCGGTGGTGCTCTCAAGAAATACATCAGTGGAGCGTAAAGGAAATTTAAGATCGCAATACCGAACAGCATCCACTCAAACCCGATACTATTGACCAACGTTCCACTGAGAGCAGGACCTAAAAAATCCATTTTCCATGTAAATACATACGTAAATGAATAATTGTTATTCAAGTTCGCGAAAAGGATAGATATCAGCATCGGTGGTTCAGTGGTAGAATGCTCGCCTGCCACGCGGGCGGCCCGGGTTCGATTCCCGGCCGATGCAAATTTTTTGTTTTACCTCTACTTTTACCCTTTTTATTCATATCCAATCTTTTTGTCGATCTGCCGTTTCTTTTGAATTTTCTATTTCTTCCATTTTCAATCCAAAAATATTGGAACGAGTTGAATACGTACCAATGGCGAAACCTAAGCAGAACGCAACGTCTCCGATAGCGTAAACGCTCCCATAAACAGCACTGTGTCGTATGTCCACTAGATAGCCTAATTCTGGCATTATCGAACTGTCCACCATACCGATAGCGAATCCAAGACCGGCGTTCGGTATGATTAAATGGTCGATGCTTGTGGCGAGTGGTATCTACGGACGCAGAACAGTCGTGAGTCGATCGACGAAAAACAGCAAAAAGGAAAAATAATAATAAATATAATAGTTGTCGGGGTAGATGCACCAGATACTTACGCACATTAAGCAAACACCGATCACCACGAGTCCGATCAAGGAAGCCAGCCACCTGAGACAAAAAATTAATCGTTATGATACAGAGAAATTGTTAAATCTCGATTTTTGAATGAATGATTTTTGAATTGAAAGTTTTGACTTTGAACACACAAAAGAGAACGAGAAACGAGATACTAAAAAGGAAAAAAAAATTCGCCCGAACAGGGACTCGAACCCTGGACCCTCAGATTAAAAGTCTGATGCTCTACCGACTGAGCTATCCAGGCGATGAAAGGCAGGGCACACGTGGCTCCTCAGTAGTTTCGAGCAACAGCTAGGAGAATTTTCGAAATTCTCGAAAGTGTACAAGTATTGTAGGAATAGTTTTAAGGAACTCCTACGCCTTGAGTGCGGTTGAATAATTTAGCTCTAATACTTCCAACACTTTCTCTTCGTTAACAGTAAATCTACCAAACGACCAGTTTTATATTTCCCAATTATCGATATTATAAAGATCCATTTACGATAGTCTCAATAAATTTAATGTTGCCATTTTTATAGGGCAATATTTACCAGATACTTTTAATGTATAGTAGATCTAGTGTTAATTCTTCCTAGCTCGCAACTTGCAACTTCACTCGCTCCCGACTCCTATCTTTCTATCTTCTATTCCTTCTATCCATTTTCATTCCTCCTCTCTCGCACTCTCATCCTCTTTCTATCAGTCTCTCGTATCCATTCGGAAAACCCAATCGCTAACGTACGGCCCTGCGTTCGGCATCTCTAGCCACTTGACGCTTGTCACTCAGACCTAAACACATCGGCGCCATGATGTCGCGACCACAGTCGCACTGAACATTCATACCCCTACGATAAGCAAAAAGAAATTGGCAACTTTACAGAAAGTTTCTTTCCAGTCTTCGAAACACGTTCAAATATTTCTTTACCAACCTGCCCATTCTGTGTCCGAGCGGCCCGAAGAGATTGGTTCCAATCAAATAGCTGATGCTCGCTGGTAAAAACGCGGCGCCTTGCTCCCATCTACTTGCACCCATCGTGTCCATCATCCAAATCGGGAGACTCGGTTCGAGCATCGCGATGCCCATATTGGCGAATGTAATAGCACCTGACAAAAAACGCCGATTATTAGACAGGGATCTCTTCATGAAAAATAAAAATGTTGTACCTGAATTGTCATATACAATGGAATTATTCTAGGTCGGAATGTTTAATTTTCCAGTTAAAGTAGCTCAGAGTGCAAAGGGTTAATAGATCGAAAATAATGTAACAGTATTTTTGCTTTTTTCAATGACGCATGAAACATACCTGCAGCCAGAACGATGTAGGGGTCGGTGACCAGTGCCTTCAGCGAAGGTGGGTCCGCTTCGGTGTAGACGACGGACGGTTGAAGCACCAGAAGTTGAAGAACTGAAACATTTTGTCCGTCGAAGGAAACAACATTCTTTGGTAGTTCGTTATTCGAGGAAGTAAGATACTCACGGCCGTCGCCGAGCGCCAACGCCGAGAGTACCAAGAACGGGGCTGATTTTCCAACGAACTCGTACATGACGCCACCAAAGGGTGGCCCGATTAGAACACCGAGAGCTAAGCCGCCGAGAGCGATGCCCATCGCGTTTCCGCGTTCCTTGTCGTCCTGATACCTTTCGGCTAACATACCCATACCTGCGGATAGATCAGCGACGTTAGTGAAACGATGCACCGAAACGTTTCCACTTGTATCTTTAAATTGTTTTTCAGTTACCTGATACGCTCGAGCACGAGGATCCGATACCTTGCAACGCTCGCGCCAGGAAAAGAATGCCGTAACTTCGTCCGAACGCAAAGATCAGCGTCGAGAGGAACATAATGATAAAGCCGGTGAACATTGGTATACTGTAACCGATCCTGAAAGCAGAACAAGCATTTTTCAAATTCGAGGATTGTTTCGCGGAAGATCGTCAATCACGATTCGCAACGCGGATATTGCGTACTCACTTGTGCGTAAGTGGACCGACGATCGGATTAGCGAGCAGCTGCACGAAAGCTTTCGAGGCGAACATTATTCCGACGGCGACGGTCTCCTCCAGCAGCTCGCGATGTCGTTGTTCCTTCTCTCGCCATTCCGTGTAATTCTCCCTGACGGCTTCGCTCTCTACAATAATTTACAAGAATGTACCAGAATGTACAAGAATACACCAGAATGTACAAGAATACACCAGAATGTACAAGAATATACAAGAATATACCAGAATGTACCAGAATGTACCAGAATGTACCAGAATGTACAAGAATATACCAGAATGTACAAGAATATACAAGAATATGTATATAAGAATATACAGGGTGTCCCTGCCTTCACGAAATAACTAATAACTAATAACATCAGAATATGCTCCACTCGATACCATCCAAGCCTCCGCCGAAACATTTTTTGCTACGAGCAACAATAGCGAGAAAATCAAGATGTCAAAATCGGGTGAAACATCTTGTATAAGAATATATTAGGTCATCCCACCTTTAAGTTTGTTTTAGGTATTTTCAAAATTTTCAGAATATCTAAAATCTCCTCAACTGATAAACTTCGTGATTTCTGTATGTACAAGGTCTCAGATTTTATCTTCGTCTGTCTAGGAGGACGCCCGGAACCAGAGTTGGGCATATTCGAATGAAATTTCATTCGAATTCCCGGCGAATAAAAATTACGAATAAAATTTTATTCGCTGGGTTATTCGAATAAATTTTTATTCGAATAAATTTTTATTCGAATGAATTTTTATTCGAATAACCCAGCGAAT
The DNA here is from genome assembly GCA_028455795.1 of Lasioglossum marginatum. NCBI lineage: Eukaryota > Metazoa > Arthropoda > Insecta > Hymenoptera > Halictidae > Lasioglossum > Lasioglossum marginatum. The sequence continues at coordinate 1,597,947 of CM052244.1, forward strand.
GAAAATTTATTCATAAAGCCCAGCGAATAAAAATTTATTCGAAAAAATTTATTCGAATAAGCCAGCGAGCGAATAAAGGTATCGAATGACATCGCGCCAACGACAACGTCTCGGCTCGACATTCGACACTCGACACGCATCAGCGACGTATGGATATGAATAATTAATAATTATGTTCTGCATCCAAATTGCGGCTTGTGAACGGTCGATGATCCTTATTTTAGAGAAATTTTTGATCATCTAAAGATTGCAGGTATGTTTCCTATCACAAAAATTATTTTAAAATACATAAATAATTATTAATATTTTTACAAACTGAATACATTACAAATTACGAATTAAGCGTCATGAGCAGAAGAAATTTAAGTCGTCATATCGAAGATTTATTTAGAACTAATATAGCCGAGATAAAAAATATTTTAAAGGATGTGCAGTTTGTCTGTACCACGGTGGAATATTTGTCACTGGCTTTGGCTTGCCAAAATTTGGCGGTAATAATTATATAATTGTGTAAAAATGTACATTATGTTAGAATCGATAAAATTATTAACAACATTGTTACGATAGAGTGGCAAAATTATAACAAATACACATATTTTTTGTTCATAAAAAATAATGATCGACGGTATTGTACTGCTTGTGTCAAAAGAATCACTTGTTGTTTAGTTACACATATATGTATTGTGTATGTCATCAATCGTCAACATCAATCCATAGCTCGTCTCGGCCTCAGCCTCGGCCTCAGGGTCTCGAGTGTCAAGTGTCGACGTCGGGTTCTCGGCCTTTATTCTTATTCGCTGCCGTCATTTAGAATAACGAATCATTTAGCTAACGAATAAAGCGTTATTCGTTAGCTACGAATAATTCTCGGCGAATAAAATCGTTATTCGTTATTCTCGAATAAATCCTGGGATTTATTCGTTATTCTTTATTCGTTATTCGAAATAAAATTTGCCCAACTCTGCCCGGAACGTTCCTCGTCTTCCAAATAAAAATTCCCACCTTTAAAACGTTGAAACCACTTCCTACGGGGGACGAGATGAAGACGCACCTTCTCCGTAAGCATGTGTTGTTCGTGGCGATTGTTACTGAACTTCCTTTCCGAAATTCGTATAACATGAGATGTCGGAAATGGATACGCATTTCACTCATGATTTTTCACTGCTAGGAATCACTGTGTTCACTATTTCACGATCTGATACCCACGAAAACCTTCTCTAGACTGTTCCCGAACAGCTAGGCTTGAGTGCCTTGGTCCCTTATCGCCGTATGTTTATAAATCGACACGTGAAATATATACATAAAAGTAGGCACGAACTTATGGTATGATCTAGTACAAGAATATACAAGAATATACAATATATCAGAATGTATAAGAATATACTAGAATATATCAGAATATACACGAATATCGTATAACCACAATATATCAGAATATACCAGAATATACAAGAACACACAAAAATGTACAAGAATATGCCAGAATGTACAAGAATATACCAGAATGTAGAAGAATAAACAAGAATATTCAAGAATATACCAGAATGTACAAAAATGTACAAAAATATACAAGAATATACCAGAATATATCGGAATACATATATACGAATATGTTAGAATGTACCAGAATATACAAGAACATACAAAAATGTACAAGAATATACCAGAATGTACAAGAATAGACAAGAATATTCAAGAATATACCAGAATGTACAAAAATGTACAAAAATATACAAGAATATACCAGAATATATCGGAATATTCACGAATATGTTAGAATATACCAGAATATATAAGAACATACAAAAATGTACAAGAATATACCAGAATGTACAAGAATAAACAAGAATAAACAAGAATATTCAAGAATATTCAAGAATATTCAAGAATATTCCAGAATGTACAAAAATATACAAAAATATACCGGAATATATCGGAATATGTTAGAATATATCAGAATATACAAGAACATACAAGAATGTACTTACCGGTCGGTTCGTTGGTAGGAAGGGTCGTCGCGTAAAGAAATTCCAGTTGTGAATTGTTCGATTTATCCGGCGGAAGAGGACATCTCGGCATGGTAGTGAAGCTCGGACTCGCCGTCGTTGCGATCTTGATCGCATGCTGCATTCGAACATGGCCACTCTCCCCCTCGAGATGCTGACTCAACGTCGAGTTCGGATGTTTGATGTCGTACAGGAATTCCGGTATAATCGGAACTGTAACAAGAACAACGTCCACCTTGCTCTCGAGGATATCCGTTCACTGTTCGGCGGGAATGCGATTCGCGAGCCGTGACTTCAACGCGGGGGGTGTAACTCAGTGGTAGAGTGTCTGCTTCGCATGCTGAAAGTCCTGGGTTCAAATCCCAGCACCTCCAAACGGTATACATTTTGCTTTTTTCTTCGCGAGATCGTCGAATTTTTGCCACGCCGTGAAAAGTGAATTTTTTAAATTGTATACGAATTGTAAAACTTTTGTTTTTCTTGAGTTAATTGAAGCACTGCGATTTGTCGGGAGTTTGAAATTCTGATAACACGCTTTCCTTTCTCAACGAATTCAGCTATTAGTAATTTGTAACTTATTGTTGGTTTTGGATTCAGATATTAATTTAGAACGATATTTAATCGATGTTCTGTCTTCCAAAGCTAGGCTTAGACTAACCGAGTTCGGCAGCTCGTCGATACGTTCGAAACCGAAAAACATCTGAATGGGATCATGTCGGCGGACTAAAAAGGCCGCGGCTCTGTCTTTAATCTGATACTTAACCCTTTGCACTCGGAGCTATTTTAATTGTAAAATTAAACGTTTCTTCTGATCTAGAATATTTCCATTCCCTATGATTTCTTAAATTTTATGGATATGAAATTGATATATCTCATGCAATACCTAAACGTTTAGTAATTGATTAGTCACCGATATATTTAATAATGTAAACAATATTTTGAATAATGGTACACCAATTTTCAGTGATGCCTCCGAGGGGACAACCGTGCAAAGGGTTAAAGATACCGCGAGGTACAATGTAACGGACCCGCGGATATGGGTCCGTATGGGTATTGTATTAATTTCTGTACATATACATATCTATACTTATTCACATAAATTAGATAAATTTTTGTTTCATAGAAGCTTTAGCTAAGTGTATGGTACACTTTCAAGAAAATTTCACGTCTCTACTATATAGATTTTTGTTATTATTAATATTTGAAGATAACCAACGATTCGATAATTTTATTTATGTACACCGTTTCCCTGTCCTAACCTTCTAGTTTCTTTTGCAGATCAATTTTTGAAAATCGTTCGACTCCTCGCAACGACGGTGACAATTTGGGCAACGAAGCGCGGGCAACGGCGAAACTGAAACTGGAACTGAAACCAGATGCGGAGGGTGAAGTGAAAGCTTTCAACATAGGTTGAGGCTGAGGCCGAGACGAACACAGCCGACAAAGATTCGAGCGGTCTGTTCCGCCGACGAAAGCGCACCTCATGATTTGTTAGCGCGCACGAGGAAAGCACGAGGAAAAGCTGTTTCGTATACGCTCCATAAATGTATGACCACTTATCTGGATTGCCGGAACGCGTTGGACGTCCCCTCGCGTATATTACGTTTTCGACGTCTCTGAACTCCGCGGGGACCTGCTAGAAGCCCGTGCCTCGTGAATTAAACATCTTACCGCGCGATAAAAGAAATCAAAGCACATCGGACTAGATCCAGCGGCGGAAGTGGGAAAAGTTAAACCGCTGGAAAATCCGTAACCAAGAGTAGGATCGAGTCGAAGCGAGCGCGAGAAAATATTTGCCTGGTCAATTTGGTAAACGGCAAACGCGAAGGTACGAAAAAGAACATAAAGAACCGACCGCCCTTTTGGGTCCTCCTCAAGTGTAGGGGTGACTGGGCCGCATGTGCTTACCAGATGCTTATTTGCTACCTGGACATTCGGCACTGGGACTTTACGATACGTCTCTTAGACCTGGGAGGTTCAATTGAATGCATAAGTTAAGAAACTTCTAATTGTACTTGTTACTACGTGCCACGTGTCGGCTGCAGACCGGTCTACTAAAGAAATGGCAATAACACGATGCTTAGAAAGAAATTACTAAAATTCTCCCAGATGGTCGACCGTACTATAAAGTCATTCCTAGGGTCCTTACCTTAACATTAACACATACACTCTCGTCCATAAGTCACCGGACACCTGTTCAAATTTGGATGCAAGCGATTTTTTGTTATTAAACGACCTACGATATATATTATGATGTAAAAATGGTACTTACTAATTACCACGTTTTTTTCCGAATGCAGAGAACATGTAAATCACAAACCTCACCAAAATATCCTATATTTTCTAAAAATTGTAGTTATTATTCTCACATTTTCTAATTTTTTAAATTTAAGTGGGGTAATTGTTTTCCAATTTGGCTTCTAGAGCTGTCCATAATCGTCCCACAGTTTCTCAATCTCTTTTTGTTTTAATCAAAATAAAACAATAAAATCAAGCTTGTTGTATGCTTTGATTACAATTTCGTTGAAGATAAGTAACTGTCCGGTAATTTATGGACGGGCGTATACTCGAACAATACGATACGATATGATACAATATATTAGGCTGGAGGGAAAGTTCTGTTGTATTTTAAAGAAAACATTTGAATCAATTTTTAAAGTATGTGTTTTATTATTTGTAACAACTTGTTGCCTTCTCTCAGATAACCTGCCAATTCCTGCTTCACTATCAACATGTGTTTTTCATTTACAAGCAAAATTACCTGCTTATTTCAACTACGACAGAACTTCCCCTCCAACCTAATAAAATACTACACTTACCCACTGCGGTGAGGAGCATGTTATCCAAAAGCAAGGCGATAGCAACGATCACGAGAATCAGTCTGCGCGATTCTCGGCATCGTTGCAACCAACCGGTCCATTCTACGCCGCTCATCTTCGCCTGTCACACCACCTTTGCCCTCTTCCTCTTCCGTTGCACCACCTGAAATATAAATGCACGATCGTAATATCGATAGACTCGAAAGAACGCTCGTTTCAATTTGTCGCGGCCTCCAGCGACTTCCGTTCAAGCTGTTCCGTTTAAACCGAAAGAAGTATCTCGGTTGTAAAACGGACGGAAAATTGGATGCATTGTCCTGCGCAATCGATCGCGCGGACAATACTTGCTCGCGAGCCCGACGCTCGTATCGTTCACGATCGAAAATTCCCAAGAGTTTATCTTAATTAAATTGGTTGCGACCAGGGCTTGTCGATCGGTCGTACGATTCGTCGTTTTCTCGAGAAACGCGAATGGCAATGCGCGCGAAAATGGGAATGATGCGACGCGACATTTAGACCGCTTTTCGTCGAGCGACTGGAACGAGTCTTTATTCGACGAGATTGGACGATCTTTCCAATCCGCGAACTGGAAACGAAACTTTGTGACCGGATCGCCTGCGTGAATCCTCATCGATCGCGTTCCCCGGCTTTTACCGGTAAAATGTGCGAATCGAGTGAAATGACTAAAGTGCCAGGAAAATGGCCGAACTCTTTCGAATGGCTCGCGCGTAAAACTTGTCTCGAATCGGATCGGATCGCGTCCATGGGATCTACAGCGGAACTACTATTACCCCTGTAGAAACGATCGTGGACGTTTCGATCGCGCAATGCATAGTCTATGAAGCCTTAACGGAATTAATTAGACGCTTTTAATGGTATCTACGATGGCCTCTCGCGCGACCATTCCACAGCCCATGCTCTCACCGCTTCTCTTTTATTCGTAATAACTCGATTACTCGATGCTTTTAGCCCGGCTAATTTTCACACGCTCCCCGTGAATAGCAAACCATTAAGACCGTTGAAAGCGACGCCCGACAACGAATCGTGTACCACGCCCCCTTTCCGCCGTTATATTCGAAAGCGTTTCCTCTCGATTTTTGCGAAAGTCACCGAGAAAGAAGGACACGGTTCTCCTTTCGACTCTGTTCCACTTGGGGAAAACGTCTGTCAATCTTCTCGAACGTAAGGTGCCTGAGAGGGTTGGTCTCGTGAGATAAGTCGCGCGTTTGATTTCGCTCTGCTCGGCCAACTATATGCCCAATATCTTACGCTGCTCTCCATCACTCTGTCCGCTCGATCGTCCGATTGTGCGATTGCTCAATCGCCCGATTATGCCCGTATTGTATATACCCACTGACAAAAATTAAGTAAACATAACGATCGTTTAAAAATCACTGTTTATTTCGTCTCTTCCGATATGTTTTAATTGAAATAAATTTTTGTTCGACTATACTCGTGCAAGGTCAACCTTTTAATTTTATAATCATTTTCAAGAAAAACAGTTGGGTGTAAATATCTGTAATTGTTGTAGCCGTATAAAAGTAGCAGTATAAAATGGATTGCATCTACAGAGGCTTATAATTCTGACATGTTTTCCGCGATCTAGATTAGAGGTGCCGTTTTAACACTTCCATTTTCTTCAAAACGTTTTATAATCTTTAATACTACACAACGATTCACGTGAAACACCTTCGGAATTTCAATTTTTTGGTAGCCTTTCTTAAACAGTTCTTCTACCCTCTTCTTCTCGGCTTCAGTTAAATGTCGTAAATTGTTAAAGCAATACGGGTTTACATTGTACTTCACCTATTGAGTAGATGTATATGCTACGTTCCTTAATTTTCGTCCGTGAGCATATTTTTGTATGTACATGTACTTACGCGTAGGGATTGCATTCGAACGCCCCTACGTTCGAACCCATATAATATAATAGAAGATATACTACATAATACATGGTAGGCATGGTATGCGGGAGGGTGTGGGAGACGAGTCAAGAGAACTGGTCGAGAAGAGGGAAGGCGAGAGGAGAGAGAGAAGCAATCAGCATTTCCCTGAAAGCCGGGTCCCTTGGGTGCGTGCATTATTCTCGGGAAAAGCCGAAGAAGATTTTTCTCTTGCCGCCCGTCGACAGTCCGATACTTCGCTTTCTCTCCTCTCCATCGTGTTTCATTCTCTTATCTGTTCGGTAATTACAACGAAGAATGACCGCGAGCGGTTCCGTCGCCGGCTATATTGTGCGGGAAGTCTTTATCGGCTCTTTGCTCTCTTTATCCTTCTCTCGTCTGTTCTCGCCTGTTCTCGCGTAGACGAGTCTCGTTACATTTCGTTGTCGCGGTCAAAAATTCAACTCTATCGTTCAATTACGTTCGATTACGTTTACGGCTACGCCGAGATACATAGATATCCATCTCTATCCATAGTAGAGAAATACACTTGAACCGTATAGTAAGGACTTAAGGGGGTAGTCTCATTTCTCGATAATGCAAAGATTGGGGTTTTCAATAGTCAAGAGCGCTAGATAAAAGATCAATCTAGACCGCAATCACCCTCAAAAGCTCTATTTTTACGTTCACGAGGCGTAATTTGCATTATTCGGCAGCATGTAGCTGTCGCAGCTTTATGAAAATAGCTACATGCGCAGCTTTATGCTTCGGAATAATGCAAATTACACCTCGTAAACGTAAAAATAGGAAATTTGGGGGCGACTGCGACCTAGATTGATCTTTTATCTAGCGCTTTCGACTACTGAAAACCCCCATCTTTGCATTATCGCGAAATGAGAACCCTCCTTAACAGTTAAATGAACTACTAAAAGTATTATATGAGGTGCCGAATAATGCAAATTACGCCTCGTAAACGTAAAAATAGGACTTTTGAGGGCGATTTCGGTCTAGATTGATCTCCTATCTAGCGCTTTTAACTAATGAAAAAGCCCATCTTTGCATTATCGAGAAGGCGCATCCCGGAAAGGAGACTACCCCCTTAAAGATTACACGAATTGAGATCCGGATTCGTTTACTCCACGTGTACACGTGTATTTAGAATTTAGATACACGCGAAATAGGGATCTCTGATGGATAGATGTGACGCGCTCGTCGATTCAATTTAATTTTGCGATAAGTCGCGGCGCGCGCGAGACCGGAAACGCAAACCAGAGGTTGGAATCGATGCTTCGAGAGAGCGTAATCGAGGGAGCTAGCTGCTGTCGAAAGGGTTTGACACGGTAGTGGTTTTGCGATTGACAGCTTAGTTGGTTCCGCGTTGATGAAGTGACTGCGGATCCAGCAACTCATCCGACCTCGTTATCCCGATTCGATGGACGTGTATGTACGCGCTACGGCATCGGTTCACGCTCACTCTTCCTCTCTCTCTCTCTCATTTCCCTCTCTTCTCCTTTTTTAGTCTCTTATCAACCCTGCCTCCGATCCTCACGCCCATTTTCTTGTTGCACCGACGTTCGTGCTCGCACTCGCACTCGCGATCAAATTCTGGAGACCTGGAGGGGGCGAGTATAATGGCAGTGGTACGGGTAGAGGGGCAAAGCTAATAGAAAAATCATGTCCAGCGTCGAGTCGCTCGATTTATCTTAGAATCGTGTCACTGGTCTACTGCACCCGATCCATGATACCCTTCCTCAGCCCCTCACTTCTTCTTCTTCTTCTTCGCGACGTATATCATCGAAGAATACGCGACTAGAGATAGGTAATGCGACTAGAGATAGGTAATGCGATTACGAGAGACGAAAAGCGAAAGACGAAATACGGCGCGCGGTACGGTCGGCCCAGATGAGATTCTCGACAAGCCGCGTACTCCCGATTCTCCTAAAGTAAGTTTCAACTTTGAAAAGCAATTAGTAGTACGTATTGCTGGAGCCGAACAGTCGAGTCCGAGGCGGTAGCTACAGTTCCGCCGAGTGAATAGCTCGATCGTGTCTTTGAAACAACTTTAACACGGCTCGCAATCGTGGAGCTGCGAGTGGATCGACGCGATTAGACGCTACAGATCTCTCGAACCTACGTATCCACGATACTTTCGAGCGTAACGCTAACTAGGATAACCGATTACTGCGGTATCGTGCTTCGATCGTACTTTATTTGAATTTCATTCGTGATTTATCATGAATAGACAGCGGATTTGATGCATTCATGGGAAAAATTGATACGTACAATTTAAAGCAGTGAACATATTTAGAAAGAT
>CM052244.1:1607068-1628551 GCA_028455795.1 Lasioglossum marginatum
GAGGAAGAGAATCTTTTAACGAACGTTTTCTGTTTTTAATTCCGAGACGAAGAGAGAGAAATCCGTAAATTTTCAGAAGCATTCGAAACGAGAAAGAGAATCTTTTTAATTCTTTTAATTCGGAAACGAAGAGAGAAGAACGAGAGAACCAGGGAGGAGACGATTGATTGCAAACAGGGAAGCGAAATAAAATTACGCCTTCAAACAAAAATTCGTAAATCTTTAGAAGGATTCGAAACGAGGAAGACAATCTTTTAACGAACGTTTCCTGTTTTTAATTCCAAGACGAAGAGAGAAAAATCCGTAAATTTTCAGCAGGATTCGAAACGAGGAAGAGAATCTTTTTACATACACAGTGTTCTTGTAATTCGAGATGAAGAGAGAAGAACGAGAGAACCAGTGAGGAAACGCGGGACGGTTATCGAAGCACGTCTACTATGAAAGGACACGATTGAATGCAAACAGGAAAGCGAAATAAAATTACGTCTTCGATATCGCCTAAACAAATTTACGAGGCCGGCGAGCTTCGTAACTGGAACTAGGAACGAGATCCGCGTTTCACGGATAACTATACATACGCCTAGGCGTATCGTTTTCCCTTGCTGTCTCGCCTGCATCGTAGATCGACGCAGGGGATAAACGCGATCATCGCCGACGTGGTCAAAGGTGAACGTGGAAGAAGAAAAGAGAGAGATAGCCGGATACACAGATAAACAAGAAAGTAGTAATAGGGTGGGGGTAGGGAGAGGAGTTGGTAAACAAAAGTTTGGGAACAGAGGAAAGAATGCAAAATAAGCGAGAGAAAGGAGGAAAGACGACGGGAGCGGTGTCCGACGGCGCGGCGACTTCTCGGTTACGGGGTCTGGCGATCGAGTAATCGTATTATAGCCGGTAATTACGAGACCGCTCGCAGTGGTACAGGGGAAGCCTGCAGCTCGGGCAAAGTACAGGGTAGGGTTATGCAGATTGCTTTATAACCTAGTTACCGATCGCTCTATTAACGTCGCGAGCTTGATACCAGAGATTCCGCTCTGCGCCTTTCGAACAACGTTCGAAGGGCTGTGCGCCGAAAGAAAGGGGAAGATCTCCGAGAAGAACGGGGAGCAATAGGTAGGTAGAAAAGCAACTATTACAAGTAGAAAAACTATCACGTTCGATCATGTGGAATATTCATCGTTTCTGTGATTTCGATCTGTTCCAGTTATCGGTGCGAAATCCGTTGGCTCGTCTCCGCAAGGTAAGGCCGTTCGAAAGAGAAGCTGCGAATGACACGCGGAAATGAGGGTGGAACCCTCGAGGGCCGAAATCTCGATCAGGAAGTTGCGCGATCCGTCGCTAACAAAGCGTAGGCTAGGCTATCCGGATGAGGAGCAATTCCACGCGGGGAAGGGATCTTCCCTCGATACAATTATAAAACGCGAGCGACCGCGGTAATCGATAATCGAGGAACTTGAAATCGCGCCGATCGACGTTCAGGATCGCGAAGGGGCGTCGTCGCGTCGATCGAGAGATCTCGAGGTTCGAACTCTCGACGACTTCGGCATTTCCGTCGAAATGCCGAAGGTTACCGGGTTGCGATAGAAATACAAAGATTGTTCCTTACCTATGACAGACCGGATGTTTGAACGGTACAGCGACGACAGAGAATTCACGGCCGGACGGAAGGTACAGCAGTTTGGTTGAACTCTGTATGCAGATGGTCGACCGGAAGGCGAGCTGGACGTCGAGGAGTACCCGTGCTTCCAGGTGGAAGCTCCGCGGCCGATTGAGAGCGACGAGAGCGGTAAGGGTGCATCTCACCCCGATTTTTCCGGCTCGGGGCCGTCGCACTCTCTGCCCACTGTCGTCCGCGTCGCGTTCGCGTCCGCGTTCACGTCGGCGACTCCGGCGTTTCTTCGCCCATCACCCTGTACCCTATCTCCTATCCCCTATCCTCTATTCCCTATACTTTGTATACCCTACATACTCTATACCCGTCACCAGTTACCCGTCGCCCGTCAGCCGTCCTCGTCCTCTATTCGCGATCCTCGAAGATCCAAAGTTCCGCGACCGAAAGCGCATGGTCCATCGCGCCTCCGGAAGCCCCCACTGTTCTCCTTTGCTCCCGCCCCTTTATAGTTTCGCATCGTTCACCGATCCGTTTTCCTCTCCTCTTCTCTTCTCTTTCTCTTCTATTCGCTCTGTTCCGCCAGCTACCACGTTAACGTCGTCCCTACCCCCAATACGTACACCCCTACCAACGTTATCCCTATCGTCGTCCTGCTCCACGCTTTTCCAATTCGATGCTTCCCTCGCGTTTCTTCTCGCCTTCTTCTGCTTCTTCAAGTTCATGTTGCTTCAACGCAACATTGTACGTTCACGAGCTTGTTCCCGAAATCGGCGATACATTTCCACCGGCGAGGTGGAATAACGATTCACCTAGAACATAAAAGATAGGACGCAGAGCGTGGATCGCGGGGGCTTTCCTCCTCTCCTCTTTCTCTTCTATTCGCTCTGTCCCGCCAGCTACCACGTTAACGTCGTCCCTATCCCCAATACGTACACCCCTACCAACGTTATCCCTATCGTCGCCCTGCCCCTCGCTCTTCCAATTCGATGCTTCCCTCGCGTTTATTCTCGTCTTTTATCGTTATCGCCTTCTTCTGCTTCTTCAAGTTCGTGTTGCTTCGAAGCAACATCGTACGTTGGGAGTTTCAACGGTCGAAACATTTCGAAACGATTCACCTAGAACAGAAAATATAGAACAGAAAGCGTGGATCGCGGGGGCTCGGAACAGAGAAGTATTCGGTGATAGACACCATCGAGGGGGATGGCGAAAGAACGAGAGCGAGCGGATCAGGGAATGCGGTTCGAGGTCAGAGGGAACGCGAAGCTTTCCAAGAATTCTTGATACGCGGACCAGGATCGGGGCTTTATTAAACTGCCTTTTATCACGTTCCAGAAACGAAGACGCCGACTCTGCCGTCCTTCCCGTCCCTTCCAGCAGCTGCAGAATTACGCTGGATTGCCGGCGTAAATGTCGAGGGAGAATCGTCGTCGTCGTCGTATCGACCGATGAGCGACGCCAAAGGCGATAGCTCGACCCGCGAGCGAAGCTGAAATTCGTTCGGAAGTCCCTCCCTTCCCGATGAAATCCTAGGGACGACCATCGGCCGCAGCAGTTCCGTTTCGTCTCGTTCTATCCTGTTCTGTTCTGTTGTTCCGCGTCGCCTCGACGAAATCGACAACGCTTCTCGCACGAGCGAATCTTACGAATCGAAGTTTCAGTTACCACCTGTGGAGCCAAACCGAAAGCGATATAGAGATTCCAGCCAGGAAGCCGATTCACTTGTTGATACTAGGAAGCTCTAGGGGAAACGCACGAGGTGCAACTTGTTGCTAAACGACATTATCACCTGGACTCGTTATCGGGGATTAAAGACAAGCGATACACAGTCTTCCTTCGCGTAGTGTCAACTTTACGGGTTCCCCCTTGGCCGGTCGGTCGGTCGCGCTACAATGTAACATAATGCAACGATGAAACTTTATTACTAGACTGCAGATCTTCATGCATTTATAGCAAAATTGAGTAGACGAGATCCAAAATTGTTGGAAAATTTAAAAAATTGATGATGTCAATATATAATTTCTCCTCTATTAAAATCATCAAGGGAAGAAATAACATTCAATTTAGTTTCTATTTCTTGCAATCGATACAGATAATTTTCATTTTGGATAAAGACCCGCAGTCTATTTATTACTTCATTACTTTTCCGTTTAATAACCGATGAGAGTTTCGAAGAGAGTTTTTTTCCTTATTCTTCATTTCCAGAACTTTTATCAACATATTTGTGAGATTTCCCTGGTCAAAAGGTACCAAACTCGACAGAGTTTCAATCGTGTTTATCTATATCATTTAGACTGATTTTAATTAGATAAATCTCACAAATTACGTTGGTGAAAGTTCTGTAAAAGAAAGAATGAAAAATAAAGAACTTTCCTATTTGCGATGACATTGTAATCGACACGCAGCCTTTTGAACTGTGCCGGCTGCCTCGACTCTCAGTTCCTCTTTGTAGTACTTCTACGCTGTCTGAGACTCCACACCCCCGAGGTAGTAACTAGAGATCCCTATTTCACGTGTATATGAATACACGTGGTACGTGAACCATTGTGGTAAGAATTTAAGGATCTGTCCGGCACGTGCGTTATTGTTTCTCGATCGAATTTTTTCGACTGTTGATATTAGATTCGCGGATCCATGTAAGTACTCACGGATCCTTAAATTCGTACTGCACGGTTCACGTACCACGTATACACGTGTGTTTTACTACACGGTTCAAAACCGCGATCTCAGTAGTAACACTATGCGAGGGAAGACTGTATACGCTGATCGAGTGAGAAGCGTATCGCGAGAGGAGGAATTCAAGCGTCGTCCGCCGTGAAGAACAGGACAAATTTTCCGAGCAGATATAGGTTGATCGTCGACGTTCGATAACAGGTTTTCGAATGGTTCCGATTCTTTCTCCCACTCCCAGGAGTCCTTTTTTCAGCGGATACCGAGGTCGAAGGTGCCAAGGGAAAAGAAAAATCGCAGAGAACGTTCGAACATGGTCTGAAAGGAGATAGAAGGTCTGGCCTGTCCACGGCAGCCACTCCTCTATCACGGTAGACCCATCTTCCGTGTAATTAATTCGAGGAGGAACGGATGGATCACAACGGAGGAAGAATGCCTCCAATGGCATCGGCCACTTGCAGTTTTCTCTCTCTCACCCTTCCCTTCTCTCTCTCTCTCTCTCTCTCTCTCTCATTCTAGATCTATCTAGCTCTCGTTCCACGCAGTTTCTTTGGTGCCGCAGCGGCTGAATCTTTGTCTAGTCCTTCAACGTTCTACGTACTCGAGTCTTCATCCTCTTCGCTCGTTCCATCAACTGGCTCTATCTGTCTTGATTCCGCATGCTTGTTCGCGAGTTACGAGGCAAGGATAAAGCGGTCGAATTCGGTGGGAATCGCGAATACGTTGGCAGATTACAGAAAAAGACACTCACCACGCGGAATACGACGCGCGTGTCGAGCGGCTCGAACGTTAACATCGTAAAAATTATCGCTGAATAGCGCGTGCGAAACCTTGACACAACTTCCTTCGGTGGAATTCCAAGAAGAGCTTGGAATACGTCGATGTGCGTCCACAAATTTCCACGCTCGCCAAGAAGAAACCGAAGCAACGGGAAAACGTGATCATCGATAGAGAAGCCGATTATCTTACCGGATGGAAGCGCGCGATCGTAACGAGCAAAGTAAAAACCGTCTCGCGAGTAGGAGGTTCGCGTCGATCGAAAGTCAGCCTTGTCGAACGAGAACGTGGCTTTTCTACTTTCGGCCAATACTCGCCGACTACAGTCGATGCCCGTTCGTTACGAACGGCCGCGTCTTGATCGAAAAAAATCTAATCGGTCTACGAAAACGTAACCGATTCGATTTCAGAAAAAAGTAGATTGTAATAAATTAGAGAGAGAGAGAGAGGAAGAGAGAGAGATTGTGGGGGTAGAGAAAGAGAGGGATGAAAGGGAGAAAGAGAGTACGATCGATGTCCATCACGAGCGGCGAACTACATCGAAACCCTTTTCTCTAGCACTCGACTTTCTTTTGTGATTCCCTGCACGAGTTACATTTTGCGTTGGACGCTTCTCCCTCTCTTCGTCGCTACCTATCCTTGCCTCATCTTCCCTCCTTCTTCCTCGCTGCTTTTTCTCCGTATGCGTACTCCTACGCAACCGAGAGAGCCTTGAAACAGAAAAAACAAAATTATTAGACACTGAAATCTTCGGAGCGTGTGAAACGCTTCGACAAGCATAACGGAAGGCACGCGACTTCCGGATACCCTGGCTCTTAGAGCCCGTTCAGACACGGCGGAAACCGCGCGATTTTTGTTTTCGATTGTCGGTCCGCGCGGACACTTGTGAACGAATATGGAGACGCTAATGTGAAGAAGATCCGCGCGATTTTTGTTTCAGATTGTTGGTCCGCGCGGACAGATGTGAACAAATATCTTTATATTTAAACATCTTTATGCCAATGTGTTTGAAGTCTGAACGAACTCTAAAGGACATTTGCGTTTAATCGCTGTAAATCATCCGAATCTATGGAACGAGACCAAAAGATACAATTGGAAACATTCTACGGCTTCTCGTTTCGCGGTCTCCGATCAGCCGGTAGGAACGCGAGCGGTTCCAGTGCGCGAACAAATTGAAACATGGAACGTTGGAGAAAGGGGAGAGAAACCGACCGAGAAGAGAGGCCGAAAGTACGTCTCGTTCCATCTGGTGGTCGTCGACGAGAAAATCTGTACTCGCTCGTGAACTGGAGAACCCGAATAGAGGAGATCGTCGACGAATAAGTCGGACTTAGTCGAAAATGCGGCTTCTCGCGGAAACAACGGCAAAGAGTTGATATACTCTCGTGGCTGTTATCCGCCGAGAAGCTACGTTTATCGACGTCGGCTTGGGCGTCGTCGTCGGCGTCGACGTCGACCAGCGATAGAAAATTCCGAGGGATGGCAGGGCGAGGAGATCGATCGTCTCGATGGAGATTGCACCCCCGTAAAGGGGTCGCGTGTGGTTGCGGCGTGCTGTGCAACGTATAGCGCGCAACGCGCAACGTGCGACGTGCAACGTGCGACGTGCAACGTGCAATGTGCAACGTGGTGCGAGACGCGCGTCGAAACTAGAACCAACGAAGGGTGGGCGGAGTCGTCGCCGTTGTGATCGTGGTCTTGATCGTGGTCGCAGTGTACACCACCGCCGTCGTTAGTCCAGCTGGAAATTATCGAAAGGAAGAACGATCGTAGCAGTTTGCTCGGAAAGTCGGTCTCGAGCTGCGTGCAACGCGAGGAGACGCAAGAAAATATACAGCGGCCGGTAGCAATGACGCGTCGCTCCTCCTGCCCCACGTATCTCGCTATCCATCTCGGCGTGCTCGCCGATACGTGATCAGTCGAGTCAAAAGACGTTTCGCAACCGCGGATTCGCCAATCACATCGGAACGTCCTGACGGTGAGAACCCGCGTAAGTAAACAGAATTTCCCGATTTCCTTCGCCGAGTGCATCGAGCCCGCAAGTCCCTTCCGGTCCCCGATCCCATTTTCCCTTTCCCCGTTCTCCGCTCCTTCATTTTCAGTACCCAACTCTGGCCCCAGCCCTGGTCCGCATCGTCCCGGACCTAACCCTGGCCAGACCCACCGATCGATATTCCATACTTCTCGTCCTCGTTGCCTCTTTCCGCCTCTCTCCGTTTCACTTTCTCCATATCCCTCTCTCTCTCTCTCGCTCTAACCCTCTGACCTATGCTCCGTTTGCTAAAGCGTTCGGCGCTATCTCGATTCTTTCCACTTGTCTCTCGGCACTTGCCAGCATTGCCGGCCTTTCCACAATCTTTCCGATCTCCCCAATATCTTTTTTCGATCGCCGATATTCCTTGTCCGAGATCTCGATGCTCCGGATCGAGTCCCTGCCCCTTAACCTTTCCCTCGCTCGTTCCTTTTTCTCTTGTCCCGCTTTATCGCCTCCTTCCTTCTCTCCCATCGTTCGTTTCGCCTAGACTCGTTGCCACCCGGTTACTCGTGCGTAGTTTTCCGATTTACCTTGAACGGTCGACGCGTGATCGATACGCGTAGTAGAATCGCTCGCATTTGCGCGTCAAACGAGCGAGCAGTCGCCCATTGCTCGTCGCCCATAGCTCGTCGCCCATAGCTCGTCGCCCATCGCCTATCACACGACATACGACAGAACGACGGTCGACATACGACATACAACATACGATACAGAATACGTAACGAGATCCGCTGCGCCAGAGACCGTTTAGCGCCTGGGCGCAACGCGTTCGCGTCAATTAGCGGCCGATGAATCGTCGACGAGGATTTCTCGACAGGCTCGATCCACGATAAACGCGATCGACTCTGTGAAATATGTAGCGAGCCGACCAGAACACGCGACGATTCCTTACCGCGACGGGAATCGCGTGTTCCGCCATCTCTGCACCGTGTAAATCTCTTTTTTCGAATTCCGATAAAAAAAAAATAGAAAAGGACAGTCAACGCGCGGAAGAGGGAGGAATTCAAGGTTCAAAGAGACCGTGCGAAGACTGCGACAGGAGCTCGCGAGGAAAAAGGAAAACCGAAAAGGTTAAAGAGTTTTATCGTAACTCGAACTCCTTCCGTTCGAGTAGTCCGGCTTCTCTCTCCTCCCTCCATACTCCTTCCTAGTTTCTCGTTCCTTCTTCCTCGTTTCTGCTCGACCCTGCCTCTCCCACCTCGTGTCCCAGCCTCACCACTTGCCACGTTCCTTTGGTTCGCGAAACGAAGATATCGCTGCGGTTGGCTCTCGTTCTCGCGGATATCCGCATTGTTTCGCATCAGCCAGCCAAGTCAGCTGACCTGGATTGTACAGGCACGAAGCAAAATGGTATATCGCGCCACTCGATGCTCGTCTACGGAAAACTGCAAACGATCCGGTGGCCAAGAGGTTTCGAGCGACGCGACGCGCGACGTCGCGATTCTTTTCACCGCTCCTCTCTCTCTTTCTCTCTACTTGGACCCGTCGCGTCGCCGGCTGTTCCTCGTTCGAGGTATCCATTGAGGTGTCCATCGCTCAAGGTGCTACAAATTTTTCCGCGTGCTCCGCGATTCGATCCGACACGGAACCAAAAAGTTTTTGAAGTCTTCAAAGTTTTCAACATCGGTTCTTCTTTCCTGCGAAAGAGGAACTCGATGATCGGGGGCTATTTCTCTCCTCGTTCGACCGCTCAAGGTGCTACTTTTTCCGCGTGTTCCACGGCTCGATCCGACACGGAACCAAAAAGTTTTCAAAGTCCTCGAAGTTTTCAAAATCGGTTCTTCTTCCCTGCGGAAGGGGAACTCGCTGATCGTGGGCTATCGCGATTCTTTTCTCCGCTCCTCTACTTGGACCCGTCGCGTCGCCGGCTATTCCGCTCCTTGTTCGATCGCTCTAGGTGCTACGATTCGATCAAACGCGGAACCGAAAAGTTCTCAAAGTCTTTCCTGCGAAAGGGGAATTCGACGATCGAGGATTGTCGCGCGACATAGCGTATCGATGAAACCTTTCGAGAGATTGAAGCTCTCCAACGATTCTGATTCGTGTCGTTCCAACGCGTCGCTCCTCACCCAGACCTAACTCTCTCTTCTCCTTCTCTCTCTTTCTCTACCTCTTCGAAATTACTGCGAGTCCGCGTGCCATACTAAAAATAAGTTGAACAGCAGGGCAACCGTGTTCCACGTGCACCGTGGTCTCTAGAGAAAAACTATCGAGGAATCGACATCACGGTGCTTTCATCTTCCGGTGACGGAAAGGTGATATTCGGATCCAGCAGATCACGTGGAAAGAACGTCTCGGGAAAACTAAAACACCGTGATCTCGATCCTCCACCTTCATTTCTCTCTCCAGTTTCGTAAAGCGACCGTGTTCTTTCTGTTCGCAGACTCGGTGAGAAATGAAAAGCTGCTCACCGGTGCCTCTCTTTTCCAAATCATGATAAAGCGGGATTCGCCTTGAACCGCGAACCGCACGATAACACGAGCGACCAAGGATGGGCACCGAGAAGATTTACAATCGACAAATTCTCCGGCGACGAGACAGCGTGAACGATTGCTTCGCGGCGAGCAAATTTTTGGAAAAGGAAAAGCAACGATTCAACGCAACGTCAAACTTGTTTCAAAACGATCGCTTAGGAATGTCAGGATGAGAGGTAAAACTGATGACGCGGAACTCGAACTACGCCGATATCGATCGCTCACCGTTTTGCCGGGTTTGCCGTTCTCCGCGGAAACCGCGCGTTTTCGATCGCGCGGTTCTTATTTACGTTAGCGTCTTCGTATTCGTTCGCACGTGTCCGCGCGGTCGAACAATCGAAAAGAAAAATCGTGCGATCGAAAACGCGCGGAGCTTATTACATTATAATATTAAAAGATCTATCACATTTACCAAATTTAGTGGTAATTATATAGTAACTATGACTCAAGGTCATTCAAGGTCAAACTGGCAGGGAAGTGCAGAAAAGGTGTGATCGCTTTATTTGTACTTTACTTCGTGCCTTCGAACTTTCACACCAAAACGAGGACTGTCACACCAAAAACTTCACTACAAGTTTGACCTTGAATGACCTTGAGTCATAGGTCGTTGAATTCGCCTTGAAACGCACTATTTGATGGTGGATGAAAGAACGTATCATTCCATTTAAAAAAAGAAAGTTGACCTTCATCTCACCTTGGTGTGTCCACCGGGAAAAATAAAAGCTCCACCACATGATGTCCCCCTCGGTATTGAACAACTTTCATCTGAAACATTTTTGCGTATAATCAATATTTTCGAAGATTTTCGACTGTAACGCTTTATAATTTCCACCCTGTATAACAACCGGTAATTATATATAATCACCGGATTAATCACATTTACCGTAACATATACAGTAAAGTCGCGATTTATTGGGTTGGCATGGAAGTAATTTCGGTATTTTAAGGTAAAATAAAACCGAATTTCTCTTTATTCAAGCGATGAAGTTTAATCAATAAAATATTTTCTTGTCATTGTCATCAAGCTCATTGCTTGAATAAGAAATTGGGCTCCATTTCACTTTAAAATACCGAAATTACTTTCTTGCCAACCCAATAGCTCCCATCATCTGTTCCGAGCAGGTCAGAGACGCGGGACAGAGATCGCGTAGGGAAACTATTTTTTTATGACTGTGTCAACCGCGCGGAAAGTACAAAGGATGCCGAACGTAGAAAAAGACAGCATGTAAACACGACGGGGTAGGTGGAAGGGCTAGGCGAAGGGACACAAGTGATCGTGGAGATCCTCAGGGAGCTAGATCGCGACTTTACTGTACCGGAAAAACTCATTATTGTATGTGTATCGTGGAATGTTTTTCTTTTAGGAGGGACGCTGCTGGGAGGAGGAATAAGATCGGTCCGTGGAACTTTTCTGAGAACGCTGGTTGTCGTTTTCCTGGCCACGTTTCTTTGGCTTCAAATTCACGTGATCAGCTTGACCGGTCGAGACTCTACCGGCCACTCCTCCCCGAACGAAACGCTGTTCGCTCTTGTACCGCAAGAGCTGCACAGGTAAATCGAGCGAAACTGCGCACGGCGTTCCTTTCGAATTACATACATATGCATATAAACATAAATGTGAACATAAATCTTCATATATGGATACGTACAGGCGTATGTGGATATGTAGGTATCTAAAGTCGAGGCAACGCGACGAGATAAGGTGACGCGTGGACGACGGTCGGTAGCGAGCAAACGTTCGATGTTGTTCTAGACTCTAAACGATAGAACAAAATATAGGATAGAAGAAAGAAACACGAGCAAACCTCCAATATAGTTCTAGACTCTACATTGTAGCCTCTACACCGTAGAACGATAGAACAAAATACAGGGTAGAAGGAAAGACGAGCAAACCTCTAATATAGTTCTAGACTCTACACTGTAGCCTCTAGATTCTAGACTCTAGACTCTAGACTCTAGACTCTAGACTCTAGACTCTAGACTCTAGACTCTAGACCGTAGAACGATAGAACAAAATACAGGATAGAAGGAAAGACGAGCAAACCTCCAATATAGTTCTAGACTCTACACTGTAGCCTCTAGATTCTAGACTCTAGACTCTAGATCGTAAAACGATAGAACAAAATACAGGGTAGAAGGAAAGACGAGCAAACCTCTAATATAGTTCTAGACTCTACACTGTAGCCTCTAGATTCTAGACTCTAGACTCTAGATCGTAGAACGATAGAACAAAATACAGGGTAGAAGGAAAGACGAGCAAACCTCCAATATTGTTCTAAACTCTAGACTTTGGACTCTAGACCGTAGAACGATAGAACAGAACAATGGGATAGAAAGAAGAAAGACGAGCCAAATTTGTTTCGTTCTGTTTCTCACAGGTTTCTCAAGGAACGTCGAAACGGCTCCTCCTCCGCTACCAACGGTAGCTCGGAGATTCTTACGGAGCTGGAGATAGCGGAGATTCGACGCAGCATAGAGAGAGCGAATGCCGAGCAGAAAGTGTACAACGAGGAGGCGTTTGGTCCACTGGCCATCGACGCGCCCGTGATAGTGGTCCAGGTGCATACGCGTCTCACCTACCTGAGACATCTGATAGTATCGTTGGCTCAGGCAAGAGGGATCGAGCAAACCCTACTCGTCTTCAGTCACGATGTCTGGCATCCGGACATCAACTATCTCGTGCAGAGCGTCGACTTTTGTCGCGTGATGCAAATCTTTTATCCCCACAGCATGCAAACGCATCCGCACACCTTCCCCGGCGAGGATCCCAACGATTGTCCGCGAAACATTCGCAAGGAACAGTGAGTAACGTGATTTTACTTGTTCCGCGGTACACGTTGATCTCGATCGGTTCGGCTAGGGCTTGCAATCCTGCAGGATCCAGCGTCATTTTTTCGTCCCGCATTTCTTAAATAGGTGATGCGAAATCCCGCAAATTTTGCGGGACTATGCGTATAATCGAAATGGCGCGAATACTAACTATTCGACCGATTTTCCAGGATATCTTTGTAATGACTCGAGGAGCAACCTAGAAGATACAACAATCAATAGTCTTTGCTTTTTACGATCATATTTTCAAAATTCTGCAAATTAAAATTTTGTCTTAATTTGGACATTTTCCTGATTTCAATTTATTTGAAGTTATATTTTCAGCTGTCTATAGAGTTCGTTCTAAACAATTTTTACCTTACCGCAGGATTGAAATAAATCCTATTGGGATTGCAAACCCTAGGCTCAACGCTGTCGAGCTATTCACCGATTACCACTGTCCACGATTGTTCGTTTCTCGGGTTGTTGGCGCGCGCAGGGCCTTGGATCTAGGCTGCATCAACGCTAAGCATCCTGATCTATACGGACACTACAGAGAAGCGAAGTTCACGCAGACCAAGCATCACTGGTGGTGGAAGGCCAACCGAGTGTTCGATCAACTATCGATAACGAGAAATCACACGGGCATGGTTCTCTTTCTCGAGGAGGATCATTATGTCGCCGAGGACTTCTTGCATGTTCTCAGGCTGATGGAACGGACTTGCAAGCACAGCTGCGAGAAATGCAACGTTCTCTCGTTAGGCACCTATCTCAAGACGTATAATTACTTCGCCGATTTTAGTCGGAAGGTGAGAATCTTGAATTCCCGACTAGTCCCGTGTTCGTATCAACCCTCTGGTCGACCCCCGCGTCAATATCTTTCATGTTCGCCGCATTCGTCGGAAAAATTTCATTCATTCCATGCATACGATGTTGTTGGTCGATGGGTATGCGTCGCATCGTCACGAAATACGTTCTCTCGTGTATGTTGTCTCTCTTCTTCTCTCACATTCACCATATATGTCTCTTTCTCTGTCGTGTTTTATTTTTCGGCGTCTCTCTCCCTGGTCTCTTTAATTCGATCTCGCAAAACGAAGAAGAGAGACCGAAGCGATCGGGAAACGAGACCTTGAGTTTGTAGCATTGGTAGAAGTAGTCGTGGTAGTGGATGTAGTAGTATGATAGTAGTAAGTAGTGTGTAATAGTAGCGGTGTAGCGTTAGCACGAAAGAATCGAGCCGCGACCGGCAGGTGATACGACGCACAGCGAGACAAAGTGATGAAGTTTGTGTCAAAATCAAAGTATGTACTTTCGATAGACACGAGATAAAGCGATGATTTGTGCTAGACAAACTTCGCGACCAGATTTCAAATCAGCGCGATAAAATCTACGGGAAATGATCTATAGCATGTCAAGAAACCACGATCTTCCCATATTCTGCAATATTTCAGCTTTAATTTAAAAAACAAATCATCGCTCTATCTCGTTTCTATCGAGGGTTCTTTGATTTTTACAAAAAACTTCTTCGCCTTGTCCCACTGTGCGACGTCGTATAAAAAGGCTATCGAAGGCGCAAAGAAAGATAAAGATTTCGAAGCGCGTCCTTGCGGCGGCAGCATGGCAGGTGTATAAAACGCGAGCGCATATTAATCCGTTGACGATAGGTGCGTATCATCTGTATCGAACAAACAATAGCTCCATCTCAGTGTGAATATCTGTGTGTCGATGTTTCACGCACGGCCCGTCCATTAGTTCGTTGGCGTCAACAGCGCCCTGCAAAAGGAGCTCCTACGCGGACTAAAGAGATGGGACACATCAACGGGACAGCAACAGCCCTCAAAAGCGGAGGGGAACGGTGCCACCGGCGCAGTTCCGAGCAGTGGCATCACAACCGCAACCGCTGCCGCTACCGGGACCGGCGCTGGAACCGGAAGTGGGACCGGCACCGGTGCCAGCACCACCGGAAACTCCAGTTCGACCGGGAATGGAAACGGCAACGGAGCTGCGAGGACCGTATTATCAACCGGTCGGAACAACGCGCTCACGGCGCAACCTGTTCCCGCATGGGCTTTTCAGCTCCTACCCGGTCTCTACAATCATTATCAAAAGGTTCCCGACGATCTTTCGACGATTCCAGTTCCAGAATCTAGCCGGTGTTCCATTGTCGTGTTTCCGTCTTGTCTCGACACGTGTTTCCGTCTTGTCACGACTCGTGTTTCCCGTTGTTTACGCGGTCGTTCTTTTCAATATGTTCATTCGACACACGATAAATCCAGATCAGATCGTCCCGCGATTCTATTCAACCCCTGAACCCTTCGCCGCTCGACGGAAACGTTGGCGCCTCTGGGTAACTCGGTAATACGTCGTTCTTGACAGGCCGAGGTAATCCCTTGGATCTCGAGCAAACATAACATGGGCATGGCGTTCAATCGCGTCACTTGGAACAAGCTGAGAAAGTGCGCCGCGCAGTTCTGTTCGTACGACGATTACAATTGGGACTGGAGTCTCCAGCACATAGCGCAGTCCTGCATGCCGCCGAGCAAGGGAGCCGGAGTCTCGCCGCGAACCGAGTCCGGTTTGGTTACCATGATGATGAGAGCGCCCAGGGTCTTTCACATCGGAGAATGGTGAGTCGAGGCAACGACGTTTTATCGTTGATCGCGTTCGCCGCGTTTCTGGAGAGAATGCTATTCTCATCAGCAACGCGCAGTACTCTCCGTGTCTCATATGTTGTCCCTCGAGACGGCACAAGAGGAAAGGTAGTCCTCGCTCGCAGTCGATGGTTATTTGAATTGATTTTTCGGATTCTTGCCAGGAGACAATTTGTGAGGCACGCAGAGTATCCACCTAAGCGAGCACATCGTTACCACTGCACGACGCTTTTCGTTTCAGCGGTGTTCACCACAAAAAGACCAACTGCGAATCAACCGCCGCCATCGCCAAGGTTCAAAACGTGCTAAAGACCGCCCATTCCCATCTTTTCCCTAATCAACTGACGCTCACCGTAGCCGGTACTGCAAAAAAGACAAAGCTCAGAAAGGGCAACGGTGGATGGGGTGACGTACGAGATCATCGACTGTGTTGGAACATTACCGTTTATCCCGACCTCGCTCTACCTTGAAATCGAAACGCGATCGAGTCGCTGCCCCGCCTCGACGTTGCCTACTGCCCCTACTCCTCCTCCTCTTCCTCAATACCTCGTGTATCCTTTTATTTTCAACGAAAAGAAAGACTCTCCTCGTACAAGTTCCTTCAGCGAGAATAGACTCGCTTTCACGCTGTTCCTGGCTCGAGCCTCTTTCGCGTCGTGGTAAAATTACTCGACTCGCACGCTAGCGACTCGATTGCAAAAGTACGAACGTACCCACCGAGCTGGCGTCCCGTTCGGTCACCTCAACGAATCAACGTGACCCAGCCTACACTAGTTATCATCGCGACTCGAGGCCTATGCAAAGTAGGGCTGTATCTTTGTTTTCTTCACCGCGCGAGCTTCCTAGCTCTCTCTTTCTTTCTTTGTTTCTGTCTCTCTCTCTTTTTCTGAAAAACTCGAACACGCGAAGTGTTCGCAAGAAGCAAATCTTTTTGCTTTTAGATACGTCGGATCGAGCAGAGACTCGCAGAACTTTGCCATTCGCGAACCGAGTCGAGTCCAGTGGCATCGAGTCGCGATATATACATAGGGTACATTTTATATTTATAACGACGTCAACGAAAATAAACGAATCGACCGATTTTCTCGTACATGTTTATCGTTGAAACTTTATTATATCGCACCAACGTGTCTCCATCGATGCTCGTAGTAGAATTTGATCGAATCCAAATACTAGGTTACTCGCGAAATGAAACTTGTTCGTACCACCACCTTTATCGCTGTGCGTTCGGGAACGATAGAGAGGATCTGGCGTTTAAAATCCTAGCAGCTTGGCATACTTCGGAACGTTGTCGTCGTACTCCGCTCTCATAAAGTTTCCTGCTATCGGACCCTCTAAATTGTACTTCTCCGCGAATTTCTTTATGGAAAACCGCCTCCTTTGCTGGCCGTCTCTGCAATTAACAATCGTCCCGTTAGTATCTCGGAGTTCAGTGATTCTTAGAGTTTGCCATTCTAAAACCAAATTCGAAAGTGAAATTGCTCTATCACGCAGCGTTTTCGAGAGACGTTGATTTTCGCAAAAATGCATGATTTGATAAAAAATGAAGCGTGAAAAGAGGGGTCCTTTTTTTGTTTCAGGGCGATGAGGAAATGCTGTTACGCACACAATTGTAACGATAAGACGACAATTACTGAAAATAAAGGTTTACAGTCGCCGCATAACTGTCTTTCCATACATACGAATCAAATACTTTTTG
Organism: Lasioglossum marginatum; assembly: GCA_028455795.1. Taxonomy (NCBI): domain Eukaryota; kingdom Metazoa; phylum Arthropoda; class Insecta; order Hymenoptera; family Halictidae; genus Lasioglossum; species Lasioglossum marginatum. The sequence continues at coordinate 1,623,789 of CM052244.1, forward strand.
TGAATGGTTTCTTTACCAAAAATGTCTGTAGAATTCAATGCTAGTAAATTCCTGCTAGATAAAAGGTTTTTCACAAAAATACAAAAACAGAGCGTATAAAGTACCCGCGTCAGCTCTTTTTCAAACTGTAACAAGTATTTACAATTATTAGAAAGTACAAAAAGATATAATTGACGCATGTTTAGTTTTCGCGTAACACCTCATTTTTCATCAAAATCGTGCAATTGTACAAAAATCAATGTTTTTCGAAAACGTTGCGTGACAGAGCAATTTCGGTGTTGTACAGCGTGATTCGTTGCCAACAATTTATCACCTGTTACTCAATCGTCGTTCGTCGAACGTGATGGACCCTTGATTTTGCTTGTACACGAGGAAAACGTATCGATGTTTCCCGGTCCCCTTTGGTGGCGCCGGGCCCACGTATTCCGCGAGTACTTCTCCTTTCGCAACGTTCTCCTCCGGTATGTTTCCAACGAGCCAATGTCGGAACTCTCGATTGTAGCCTTTCCCGGCCGGAACGTCAGGATCTGCGAACATGCGCAATCAGCACCGATCAGTCGAGATGAAAACGATCGTGTCGCTTCGATGCGACCAGAAACAAAACCTGTTTCTGCGCGCCTGTTTGCGTGCGTTGCGTTTCGAGTTGAATACTCGTCTCGTCGCGTCACGTCGCGTCGCGGTGAAAGCCGTCGAGCGTCGACCTCGAGCCAAATGAAAACTAAGGTCGTTTCTCCGACATTCGAACAAAAATGGAAACGAGAAGAGACAAACAAAAACGTTTTACCTGTCATTACAAGCGTATAGAGAACTCCTCCTTCGTGTTTGTAGTGGATTCCGGGTATCTGTTGCGTATCGGTCGGTGTCAATTCGTTTCCAAGCTCGACCACTTTATCTCCATAGTTGACCTAACTCGTTCAACGTATGTACCATCGAATTAGATGTTATCGAGCGTAATCATCGTTCAGATAATACGTTATGTTATATATGTATATACATATAGCGCGTTATTCGCGTGGATCGTACCTCGATTTTTTCGATTGGTGCCGAATCTATTATTTCCGGTGCAATTTTCGCCGTCTCGAATTCCGACTTCACGTCTGCTGCTACGATTACACGGAGACCGCAAATAAAGATTCCTGAAACGAAGCGCACGTACAATTATTTTACGGTATTTCACGCGATTAGAGAAACTATGCGAATCCGTATTGTGTTGCTCCGCGCGTTAACAAACCTATAGTTAGAGAGTACATGATTTCCCTCGTTGGCTGCACACTCGATTTCCAACCGTTCGGAACTATGTTTCGAATGTCGCGAGTAAACTCTTTTATTCCGTCCACCGGTATCCCCTTCCCCTTCCACGCCGACCGATATATCGTGCTCCTCCTAGGATCTACGAAACCTCTCACCGTATAGTGCCTACAGGCTGACGATCAACTTTTCCTTTCCGATCTCGATGTCCTCCGAGCGTCGATCATCTAACAATTCTAACATCTGCCTTACCATCGTCCGCAATGCGTTTTCGGCAACCACAAGTGGGTGCACAAAGTATTCGTACAACTTCTTAAACTTTTTCAAAATTAGACCTAACAGCTCGAGTTTCTTTCGAGACGTTAGAAGGATTAGTTTACCAGCTAATGCGTAGGCTGCGGATCCTTACGCGTTTATAGCAAAATTGGGTAGATGAAATTCAAAATTGTTGAAAAATTTTTTAAATTGGGGATGTCAATATATGATTTCTCCTCTATTAAAATCACTAATTTTTCTAACATCTCAAAACAGCTCAAGCTGTTGGGTCCAATACCGAAAAAGTTATTCGTGTTTAAAGAGTGTACATTGTACAGCCACTCTATGTACGATATTCGAAACGGGGACGCAACCACGCGACTATCAACAGAAAATAACAATTTCGAATAGAGAAGTAACAGATTTAATAATGCTTCAGAGGATATACATTTCCCAAAATGTACTGCGCCTAAAAAAAAAGACTGCAGGTGTGACTTCAAGCTCCCAACTGTTTGTAGAGGGTAGGAACGTAGTCGTCGAATTCCGCTTGGTACATGTTCCCGGCGATAGGATCGCCGAGTTTGTATTTTTGAGCGAACTTCTTTATGGAAAATTTTCCTCGGTTATCGCCGCTCCGATTCGTTAGACGTTTCTCGTCGAACGTGAGCTTGCCGGGTTGTTTGTACAACAAGAAAACATAGCGATGAAGTCCACTGTCCTTCGGCGGACCCGACCCGATGTAATCAGAAAGGACCTCTCCTTTTTCAATGTTCATGCCAGGAATGTTCCCTACCAGCCAGTGATGCCATTCTCGAAATTTCGGATTTTTTCGGCTCGGTGCATCGGGATCTGCAACAAGGATATGGTTCGACATTCGATATTCGACAATTAATGAATCACGATCGCGATCGTAATTTCAACTTCGTTCACGTTGCGATCGTGACTTTTTAATCTAGACTGAATTCGCTCAATGTCATCCTAATTCTCAATGACTTTGCTCATTATTCCTCAAATCACGAATCACTGTGAGAAATGATTGGGAACGAATCAAAAGCACATAGCAGTTCACGCTATCCCCGAAGGATACGTTTCTGTTTGATTTTCGACATTCGACGTTCGATATTATTATTATTATTATATACGGACCGAGGTCCTTTTATACAAATGTTTACAGTATACAGTAATCGCTCGTTCGTTGTCTGGCATGGTGGGCAGGATCGTTGTCCAGTGCCTACCCATTCCACTGCCTGCCAACGCCGCGTTGCTCCGCAGGGCGGCGACGATTGATGTCGGCTCGGGTATATCGGTGTGAGCACCACTACATTGACTCGATTGAATCGAATGTTCAAACTTCTTAATTTACATTATTTTTTTATGGGACCTTCATGAACGTATTTCTGGCATTTTTCTGATTAAAATGACACCAAACACGATATAATTTCAATTGTACATAGTGTCTGTAAAAATGAAACACGCGGGACTCAGATCTGTCCGGCGACGGCGATACGCTTCGGCCAGCCGATCCGTGTTTCATTCTGTCCTTTTCTATGTTCGGCTCTCTATCGAAGTCTCGGCGCGGTCGGCGCGATACTCTAGACGCAGTCATAAATCAAAAATAGTGTCCGGGCAGGCTCGTTGTCACTGAAAAACACGGCTTCTGGACAACGAACGAGCGATTACTGTAACTGATAAAAACAAAAAGAAAACATAACAAAAAAATAGTCTTAACCTATTTACATAAGAATGGACCGCGCGAAACTAAACAAATACAGGTACGATTAACAAATAGTATTGCGCAATTTTGTTTAGAATGCCTGTAACATGCCATTAAAATATTCGTCGAGAATACATACCGGTCATGCACAGAGTATAATAGGCATTTGCATCCGCGTCCCAATTGACCGTAGGTGGACTTTTGACTTGCGTGGGGGTCAACACTTTACCGATCTCCACAGAGATTTGATTCGGATAAGCGACACTCAGTATTTTCCCCGGGTCCTTATCGATCACGTCTGGCACAACGCCGTGAGTCGTCAAAGATCCAGCCATGGACGATGCGAAACGTGCAGCAATTTCCACGAGAGACTTACCGGCGCTGAATTTCGCTAAAACAGTAACACGCGACACGGTTAATCGAGCGAAAATAACGCTGGCACCCCGGTATCGCGACTAGCAAACAAAAGCAAGAACGAAGCAAGGTTATCGTCGATTGCCGAGCCGACACTCGATATGCAAAACAGTTGATCGCGACTCGACAACCGCTAAAACGTTCCCGATTGGATAAGCAAAGAATAATTTACGTAATACTGTATTTCCAGTAATTTTCGTAACACGCCGATCCCCTTGATTCCCCTCGATTTCAAGTTGAAATTACTTACTTGCGGTCAATGCGAGCAATCTCATGCTCGAACACCGCGGATACAACGTGTCGCACGGTACAATGAAAACTGGCTCAACTGAAACCGGCTATAGCGAGAGTGAGAGACTATAGCGAAACCGGTGGCGGTAAAACTTCGATAACGAATCGCTCTATACCGGTTTCTATTTGCATAAACTTCGGCCAATTCGAAATAGGAGCAATCGCATTAAGTATCCAATTGAATCCTTCCAATCAAACTTCACAACTCGACCGGCGATCTTCGTTGCCCAAATGTTAGCAATACGGAAGACAAGGAGAGTCGATTATCAGACGAGAATATACAATATCTTTTATATGCACGCACACCAGAGAGGAAATGAGCGATAGTGCTACACCCAGCGGACAAATCCTCGTTTATTCCTCGTTAGTATAGACTAGAACCCAGTTATCGATATTAGTCTGGACGAGAATTCACCGATTTTGGAAGACACTGTTTGTACATATACACAGCGACCTGTAAATATGACTCTTCCGGCACATTTTCCCGCCAGTAATTCTCCGCTACTTTCCCCACAAACTTAGGATATATAGACAGGGCCGGATTAAGCCCAGTAGCAGGAGTAGCAAATGCTACGAGCCCCGCGCTTCTGGGGGCCCCACGCTTGCAGCAGAAAATGTTTACCTTGTAAAATTGTGTAATAGCCCTGGCTACCGTTTACAGAAGTTTTTGCTAAAATAAAAAGGTCATTCATTTTTTCTTGTTTTTATGATATTGTCATGCAAAACCTACGGCCTCCTGGTTACATTTGCTACAGGCCCCGCGCTGGCTTAATCCGGCCCTGGATATAGATACGTACCTGGTCTTCACTAGACAGCCGATCTCTGTGCAAAATTGTCTACC
>CM052244.1:1628651-1648351 GCA_028455795.1 Lasioglossum marginatum
TAAATAATTCCTCAGGGAAACATCTTTACAATCTCAATAATCGCACATTAAGAATATTAGAAGCCGTCAATTTGACGGGTCCCGTAAACCTAGTGTTAAGAAAGTAGTACCAAATAAATTCCGACGAATTTGATACTCCAGCATATTTTTATAATGTTTATAAGCCATGAATGCATAAAGATTCGCAGTCTAATTATCATTCATACAAATATTGAATACGCACACAATGAAAATTTGTCACTGTTCCGCCGGCGTTACACGTTTTGTTGCGTTAGTCGCACCGATCCGTACGTATTCGTTTGACGAAGACATCAACACAACAACGTTGATGTCGCTCGTCAGTGGAAATAAGCGTTTTTCATTTGCTTGTACTAGAATTTACTAAAACATAACTAAGCGTATTAAATGCGAGACCAGCTATTTACATGTAAGAATGAGCTGTAAAAACTAAGATCAGATGTTTCGATCCAATTTCAGTTGTCAGAATTATCGTCTGCGATTAATTAATCGTTCGCAATTTTCGCTTCCCGTAATTTCTCGGTGAAGCAGTTGGTCTAGAAAAAAAAAAACTAAAAAAGGGTACCAACGGATAGGAGCAACAATCGAGACTTGGACAAAGAAATAAAGACAGACAGCGCCCATGATTAAAAGCCTAAACGCTTCAAATTAGTTCGTATCGTGGAACCAGTAATTCTTGATTTCTCGCCTTGCCAGCTTTTGCTTTTGTTGCGGAATTTTCGGAGATCCGCTTCGTGGTCGGGATGTCTCATTGGTCGATATTCTTGCGGCGAGCACAGTTCCTTCTGTTCTTTAAAGAATTGTTGGTAACCTCCGTGCAACAGATACACCTCTGGATAATGGAGAGCGGGATAATGTTCTTTGTTACGTTCGCGATCCAAACTACGCAGAAATCGTGACAAATTCGGTCCGCGTTCCCAGGAGAACTCGCAATGGAAAACTATAATATCTCTCTTGTTGGACTCCGGTTGGATCTTTGGCGTGCCGGTTAACGGATCCAACAAGTTTCGCACGATCATTTCTTTGCTGTACAGGTTCACAGCGCCTTGAATGTGGCCGGCATCGAATTCGTAAGGGTAGCGGCAGTCTATGATTCTAAACGAATCGACGCGATCGTTAAAATCTCCGCGGATCAAAGCGACCAACGTATCCGTGGATATCGATTTCAAATTCTCGTGACGACCGACGGCCAACGGTAAGATGCAGGGCTTGCTGAAGTCACCTGTGAGATCGGCGTCGGTGGTGCTACGGTGAATCGCGGACTCGATGAGCGCGTGAGACTCGGTTTCGATCTCGAGTTCGTTATCGGTGTATGATTTCGTAGTTTCCATGACGGCGATCGTGGCCGATGTTTCGGACAGACTTCTCTGGAGGGAAAGACCGGCGAACGGAGGACTGGATGTCGGTGCATCCCTCGAACAACATTGCCGTATTGTGTTGAAGAAACCGCCGCCCGATTTGCGGGACCTCTTGACTAGTTTCGGACTGTCGTCGATCGGCGGATCCGGTCGCTTGAACGTTCTCACGGATAGGGGTGAAACCATGTTCCCGATGCTATTAGGGCTGCTCGAGGACTCGTCACTGTAACAGATTCGTCGCCGATGGCAAGTAGATACTACCGGGCCCGTTGCGAACGCGGTCGGACTTGCTCTCATGCCCATCACCGGACTATCTTCAAAACCGAGGTCCGCGACACCGATCGTGGGACTCACACTCGGCGAACGGAACAGGCAGGAACGTACTTTCGACAGCGAGGAATTCTTGCGAGTTTCCGGTTTCTCGTTTTGAAGAAACAGGGACCGTCTAAAGTTACCGGTGCGGTTTGTACGGGGAAACTCCGGCGTGCTCGGACTGATAGTAGTATCCATCTTGGTGGCGGACGAGATTTCACTGACAGGGCTTATGCCGACGATATCGCCGCAAATAAGACTTGAAATACCATTCGGCAACTCATCCTGGCTGACCCGAGAGTCCTCTAAAGGTTCCACGTCGATTAGATCGTTGAAACCGTCGTCCACGCTCTCGTAACCGGATGAAATGGTGCGGAAGAGCGACGATTGTTGTAGAGCACGCACTCGCGGCGACGATCGAATCGGCGATTCTATCGGACTACGAGATTCGATCGACATTCGCCGTGGAGCAACAGCCATCGGTTCCACGAATCGAAACATGTCCCGCGGCTTTTCCTCTTTTCCCATATAGCTCGCGTCGTAGCCGCTATCCTGACTATTCGGGTCGCAATCTTCCAGCGGGAACCGGCACTTTTTTACTGCTAGTGGCATCTGCAACAATGGAATGATAAGTTACAAAACTGTTTCCGATGGACAAGTGTAGACGATTACTGTATAATAGAATGGATCGAAAAAGTAATTTTTCGTAATCGAAAACGCCCCACGCGGGAGAAGTGGTCTAAGTCAACTTTCAATCATTATAATCACATTAGTTTAAACTAAATTAATTCAATGTAATTTTTATCAGCAAACATTAATATCCTTCTCCACTTTCATAATTATGGGTACATAATAAATTTTATGATTTCGGCGCAAGGTTCGATCATTTATAGAACAACAGCAAATTAATTAACATTAATGCATGCAATTAATTAAAATTAAATTAATTAAACATGCTTCTCGACGTTTCGATCTTTATGTGGATCATTCTCAAAGAGACATTGTCACAGCAAGTATGTGTGTTTTTTTATTTCTTTTTTCCATTGGATTTACACGGCTGTGTTACAATATTTGTTCAAAGTTTATTATACATATATTATTTTTCAGACGCAAAAAATGTCTCTTTGAGAATGATCCACATAAGGATCGAAACGTCGAGAAGCATGTTTAATTAATTGCACATTTGCTGTTTTTTTATAAATGATCGAACCTTGCGCCGAAATCATAAAATTTATTATATATTTAAATTTCGATCGAGAAGAATTCACCTTTATTATGGGTACATATCAACATTTTTAAGAATATGTAAATCGAAGTATATTCTGTTATAGATGGCATGAGAGCAATGAAAAGGTATAGTTAAACACGTATTTTACGCACCAGTTTACGTACCTCGGAGACTACAAGCCAAACTGTTTAACCCTTTGCACTCGGAGCTATTTTAACTGGAAAATTAAACATTTCTTCCGATCTAGAATATTTCCATTTCCTATGATTTTTGAAATTTTATGGATATGAAATTGGTATAATAATTCATGCAATACCTAAATGTTTAATAATTGGTTAGATACCGATATATTTAATAATGGAAACAATATTTTGAATAATGGTACAGCAATTTTTAGTGGTGCCTCAGAGGAGACAACCGAGTGCAAAGGATTAAATTTACCATTTGAACTCGTAGCCTGCGAAGCCATACACAAAGTATGTGTTTAATCATGTTTAATTATCCTTTTTTCAATATATTTCAATATACATTTTTAATCAATTCGAAATAATTACCTTTTGTGGGCTGGTCCCGCGTGGACTGCGGCCGGTATTACTATTCTCTTTCTCGACAGATGGCGAGACTGGTTCCGGACTGAGAAAGCGTCGCGACGCCATCCCTAAAAGTCGACGTCCCCTGGGCCTGGACTTTATCGGGTTCTCTGGAGTAGTCTTGAACTTGAAGGCATCTTTGAAGAGCCTGTGAAATCAATGAAACAAATTATTTACTATAACTTGGCTCGATAGTGGTAGGTAGAGGTAGAGTCAAGCCAAAGCTGGCGCGGCGTGAATTCCGACTACGATGAACCTAACCTAAACTCTATCTGTAGCGGTAGACGCTTGCTCTAAAATCACGCTTTTACACGACGAGTTACCGAGATTGGAATGCTCTCGTCAACACGTTCCGAAATCCGATCGCGATCGTATTCGGAGCACTAATTTCATTTCGATCATCACTTAAAATTCTGTACGTTCGAAAACACTAGCCTCGAGCAAAGACAATTGTATCGAACCGTTTGTTTGCAGCAGCGAGAGCGAGCGCGCCCGCGCACACGCACGATCATCCTCGCGTAAAAATTACATGCCGTGCCAACACGTTGCCGCCTGAACAACAAACCCCCACGTAATTAGTTGTTTTTCCGAGCGAGACACGAGGCAGCGACACTGGCGCGCGCACGATCGTTTGGCGCGCGAACACGGTAAACATTCTCCCCGTCAAGGGTACATAACCACAAGCGAACTGAAAATCTTTCTGAATGTAAATATATTGGGGGCGTCGCTCCGATGATTCTCCACGAAGAAACTATTCGCGAAATCGAATTACTCGAGAACTACTCCGCTCTATTATGTCTTGTACATTTTTCTTGTATCATTTTTTTGTAGAATCTCTCACCGACGCCGAAATAATCGCACAACACGAACACGTCGGGAGTAAAACGACACGTGTGTCTCGGTAGAACGGAAAAACTCGAAGATTCTTGGGTATGTACCTTGTACATTGACACACGTCGCAGGAATCCGTGACAGCTTCCCAAAACATATCAGCGAAACTGATGGTTAAGATGGTCCGTTCGGAAAAACGTAGACTGCAACGGTCGGGCAGAAGAATGAATAATTTTGTTGGCGAACACGCACGAGAGTCGATGGAATGGTAAACGACACAGCGATGCGGACTGTAAAAGTCCCGATCGGCACGCGTCCGACCAACCAACGAACAGAGTCGACGCACTACTAACCACTGTGAAGCGACAAGTCCCAAGACTAACCGACCAACTGATCGATCCCGCGGGAACTTCTGTCTTTATACACGCTGGCCGCGTCCGGTGGGGGAAAGGGCCGACCAATCGGTAACTGGGAAAGGGCCCGCCTAAATCTTCTCAGGGCAGGCAGGGAGAACGGAACGCGGAATCCTGTGTTTAGGGTGACCGCTATGGGGGGCCCTTTCTGCCTCTTTGCCGCCGTTTTTCGTTACGTTCGTTATGCTCGCTCGTTCGTTCGTTCTTTCTTTCGTTTTTCGTTGGTACATTTGTTGGTACGTTCGTTCCTCCGAGAATTCATAAGTTAGAACAGGGAATAGAAAGCTTGTACGCGATGGATTGCACACCCACCTGTATGTACACATATACAGATAGCTACAATCTCAACGGTACTGCCATCAACGGTCTGTTTCAAACGTTCCTCGTCCTTTAAACTTTAACACTAAACCTACCACAACCGGTCAAATCATCGATTCCCGATTTTTCATTTTAGAATTATTGAATGTTTGAAATGATTGCAGTCGATGTGTTCAAAGTATTCGTGCACCTTTCAAAAACGATTTGTGCCACCGATAGTACACGTTAAACTGTCCATTCAGGCTGACATGTTTATTTAGTGCGCTAAAAACATATATTCTATAACAAGTTTAACACTGTAGAATATATTTCCATCAAAAGATTGAGGCATTGTAGAAAATGCAGTATTAGAACGAAGCACATAAGTTTGTTTAATTGTCGAGCTAGAAACGGCTCGGCGCGGAACGTGTTAATTGTTATTGCTCGCAATTGCGAAGGAAAAAGTTTAAATGAGAATTTAAAACATGTATCTTGTAAATCTAAGTAAGTTACATGCATGTACAAAGTTGCATCGAAATCGGTTGATGCGGGAGAAAACGATAGACATTGAAAGATGTAAGAATCCTTAGATTTATTGCAGTTAGAGAATCGCAGAGAATCGTGAAAAACTGCAATTTCTACCATCTTTAAGCGTTTGTAGCTCATTGCAACGTCAATTGATTTCGATGAAATTTTCAGAATATGTTTAATTGATACAGAGCTACCGTCTAAAGTTTAAAGCTCGATAGGTTTAGTGTTGTACCGCTGTTGCCTCGATTTCTTCTGCGAGCGAACAAATTGCGGTAAAAGAAGAATATTGTAACGTGTGTATCTCGAAAAACCGTAGGATCTAGGACCCCCCTTGCTCTTCCTGCATCCACTTTGCCTATCCCACTCGTATTCATTTTCGGTCATTCACTGACTACGGGGCTTCTCGATTTCGATAGCAGAACGGAAAAGGTTGCCGACCGTAGGAGTTGCTCGCATTGAAAGAGTCTGTTTCCGTTTCTCTCGTTCGTTCGGTCGGCACTCGTCTCGTCTCGTTCTATCCCGCCCGTCCCGACCCGTCTCGTCTGGTCTCGTCCTGTCCCATCCCGTCCCGGCTCCGTCGGTTGATGCACCGACTATTCCGTAGGATGCATTTCTCTGCAGGTACGACTCCGGTCCGTTTTTTCATTCTACCGATCACAATGCTTCACCTGATCGCTGATACACCACCCTCGCATTCTTCGGAGATTTTCACACGGCAGGTACCCCGCTCGTCGTTCCGAGCGTATAAGTGCGTTCGGAGTTCGCCATTGAGACGAGAAGAATGCGGAAAGGGAACAAACTATTTACCCGTATGTCGACGAAATGCATATTTCTTTTGTGTCGCCGACCGTAGCGATGTTAATCGATCGATTAAGACGCGACCGCGTTCTCCGAAAAATCGACGATTTCGAGTCACCTTGGCGAGCATCTACTTTCGATCGTTCCGCCGCGCCCGTTACTCCAGCAACAAACATTTTCTCCGTTTATTAGACTGCTCTTTTCTCAGAAAATCAAATCCCTATCACCAAAATTTTAAGGTGGATGCACCGACGCGCCCGTCAAGAGCAATTGCATTTTATTTTTTGAGACAACCCAATTGTTTCGTTGAACCAATCGATCCCTTTACTGAGACATTTTATGTCCGACATGTACTTCCAAAAAATTGTTCAGAATCATGGCCCCGACAATATATCTAGATCTCATGGATTTACACGTAAAGATTATTGAGATTATTTCGTAAACTAAAGCCAACCGGCATATAGTCGTCCGCAGGAAGAAGTTGTTCAGAAAGGTTACCTTGACGGCATATTTGAAGCTCATTAAAATCCGAGAGCAGGTAACGTTACAACAATTTTAGCCTATTTTTACAAGGGCGTGTTCCCGTTTCCAGGATTACACGGGCACGGGATGCGCCTTCTGTCTCCCTCTTATGTCCTGCTTCAACGTTTACTACAGCTATTTTCATAAAACTGCAGCAGCTTCATGCTGCCGAATAATGCAAATTGCGGATCGTAAACGTAAAAGTAGGATTAATGAGGGCGACCGCGCGGTCTAGATTGCGTTTCTACCTAGCGCTTTCGATCCCGCACCCTTGCAACCCTGGAAAGAAGAACACGCCTTAACAGAGAGCAGTAAACTTGTCCCAGTTCCCAGAATCAGCCTACAAATCTGCAAACAATTTTATGGAATTTCAGAAACCTCGTGCAAGTTTCCGGAAAAGACGGTGACACGTTCACGGTATCGAAGGAGAGGAACTAACGAATTAAGAGAAGGATAGACAGACAGACACATACGGGTGCTCCCTCTCGCGCGCACACAGACACACAGGGGGCGAGAGAAAAGAGAAGAGTAGAGGGTGGTGATGGTGGTCGACTGGCGGAACGAGCATCGCCGAGTTCAATACAAGATCCACCGGGTCATTTCCCAGCAGTACTGACTGCACAGATTATTCGCTATGGGGAATCGAACGCGTAGAACGCACGCGGTACCATGGGGGTAAGCTCAGCTGCTTTCTGCCACTGCCACGTACATCGGGGGGTATATGAGACCCCTCGTTCGCAGCTGCAAGATCGCGCACCTTCCACGGCGTAACACGTAACACCGCCTTCCGAAATACTTCCGAAACATGATCCGAAAGCTTGATCCGCGAGCAAGTCACATTCTCAAGCATTTTCTATTCGGACTTACTCGGCCCTCCGCGTCGTGTCGGGATGTACGTCCACTCCAACGCGATTTGCCTTTGATCAATGATAACGATAAGACCTGGACAAACGCGTGGCCCATAGAAAAAGAGCGCGATGTCCCGTCGCGACGTCTGGCCCGTCTTGCGAGAAACGAGTATGAAGTTCGAACGTATAACGGACTGGAAGGGGACACGAAATCGGGCGAACGCCCGTGTCCCTACGACTCTGATTTTTCTATAAGAAGGAGTGCAGATGGTCGTATCCATTGTGATGGTTGGCACGTGCCAACTATGGGTACCCCGATGGTGCACCGCTAAGTGCATACACGCATGTATGTATGCGCACGCAGACGAACACGCGCGAGACACTGGCTACCAACGTGTACAGCGAAACATATGACATTTTGAATATATACGTACACGACTCCAGGCGAACTTGTATTCTGCGCGCGTGTATGCGTAACGTGTGCCGCACATAGGCGTCCCGGTGCGGTGCGGCGCGATGCAATGTGTTCTATTGATACCGGCAAGAAGTACAGGAACACATTACGCAACATACCTGTCGAAAGGTTCTCAAACCTCGGAACCGTTGACATGTTCCACGGAAACTGTCGGTTATCTGAACTGACTCGACGTACGTTTCTCATTCGATACGATTCTCCGAAGTACATACATACGTGTATGTAATTATGAAAGTGGTATAAGTCGTATACTGGGTTGGCAAGAAAATAATTTCGGTATTTTAACCCTTTGCACTCGGTTGTCCCCTCTGAGGCACCACTAAAAATTGCTGTACCATTATTCAAAATATTGTTTACATTATTAAATATATCAGTATCTAATCAATTACTAAACATTTAGGTATTGTATGAGGTGTTATACCAATATTTCACATTCATAAAATTTCAAAAATCATAGGGAATGGAAATATTCTAGATCGGAAGGAATGTTTAATTTGCCAGTTAAAATAGCTCCGAGTGCAAAGGGTTAACCCTTAGCGACTCGAGTGGAGGCCCTGAGGCGCCACTAAAAATTGTACCATTATTCACAATATTGTTTGCATGTTTGCATGTTGCATTATATATGTTGGGATCTAACTAATTACTGTAACCAATTACCATAAAATGAAAAAATCATACAGAATGGAGTTAGACTAGGTTAAAATAACTCCGAGTGCAAAGGGTTAAGGTGATGTAAAAGCCAATTTTTTTATTCAAGCAATGAACTTTGATCAATAAAATATTTTCCATTTCGTTCGATGATCTTTTGCCATCTTTCCGGTAGCTTCAGAAATCCGCGCTCATAAAACTTCTGGACCTTAGGCGAAAAACTAATCCAAGTACGATTTCAGGCCATTATCATTAGTGAATGTTTTATCATTCAAAGAGTTTCGTGAACTTCGAAATAAATGGTAATCTGATGGCGCAATGTCCAACCAAGCAATTCTTCACGTGTTATCAAAGATGTGTGTGGCCCAGCGTTATCATGGTGTGACACGTCTGACCGAGTCAAAAGAGCCGAACGAAGAAGAACCACTGTGGATGATGACCCCGTAACCGTAAAGTCTGGTAGCGAGTAGCGAGTAGCGAGCAAGACAGCTTTGCAGCTTTGATCTCCTAAACGGGATCATCATCTGTTCCTTCGGGATCTAGAAGGGCGCACGAGACAGCTTGTTCGTTCTCGCTATTCTTACGATACGAACAGCCGTCTCCGTCGCAGATGCAACGTATGGGAGATCAAAATTTGCAATACAGCGGGAAGAAATCGAAAGAATGAAGAGAAGCAGCATAAAATTTGTTCGAACCCCTCGCCAACAGTTAGCGAATGTCCCCCTCTTCCCGATGGATAGATGGAAACGGAGGGAAGTCAGAAAAAAATAATCACTCTGGGAAGAGACGAACCTGGCCGACGAGGTCGGAATATCGGATTTATAAAGAGAAAGAGCAAACAGTAGAGTGGAACGCGATAACGTGGAAAATTGTATTTACTTATCCGGGAAACCGAAAACGTAAGATTCTTGAAGAAATATGTTACAAACAAAAATTGGTCAGCAATTATTAGACAGCGGATTTTATGCATTTATGACGAAAATGAATAAGTGTAATTTCAAACTCGAGGTTATTAATTTTCGGAGTTGGTAGGATTCTTGAGAAATATTTTCGAAACAAATATTGGTCAATAAATATGCAACAGGAAATTGTCGCGTTTTCCTTTTCGTTAAACGATGTACCTGCGTGACCTCGTTAAAAGTTTATTAGGGTTTTCAGGTCGAAAGCGACTAGTTTCGAAGTAATTAATTTTCGGAGTTCACACCTCATTTTTCGAAGCAGCCAAATATTCAAATTCTGTGCGCGAGAAAGCGATCATGGGGCGGCAGGTAACAACGCGTAACAATGGCAGGATAAACCGGCCAGGTTCCGTGCAATAAAATACAAGTTGGGCGAATAACACTGCAGTGCCGGTCAGTGAAACAATAGACAATCAGGCAGATAGGTCAACGTTAAATGAAAGGCAAAGTTGTTACGGTTTATGGCTACGCGAAAAGGACAGATAGCGACAGAGGTAGAGACGATGCGGCAGGCCTACCTCGATCTACCTTTGGCCACTTTGTATTCTTTAGCGGCCTTTCGGTCGTGTTTCCACAATAGGAAAAGGTATTTCTACGGATTCTTGTGCGAATTTACAAAAGGCAAGGTCCGCGGGTGGCCTACGGCATATTAGGAAGCGGTCACCTGTTAAATGGTGCAAAATTCCGACACCCTGCCGATCGTACCTACGAATCAATGCCGCTCCTCGAAAGCTGTTTAGTATTTAGCCTCGCTTTTTCTCCAGTCGTCCACGGCTATTACAAGCACCACTTTATTGCTAACCGTAATAAAAGGGACAATTATCGTTCGTCGACGAGCTGTGATTATTACTGTAACATGGCGCGATTAGTTTTCGGACAGTTTTCGGCTTACCCCGAATCGTTGACTTTACGGTTCCACTGTTACTCGTTACCAGGTCACAAGGCTGATTATGCGAAAAACGGGTGGGATGCCAAATATCTTTGTTTCCGGATGATTTATATTTTGGAAGGTTGATTTATATTATGCGCACAGACGCGGAAAGTATCCGACCAGCCATATACTTTTCAATGTTTATACCTGTCGTATCGAAACGGCACAGAAACGTACCAACATCGGTGCGACCGTCCGACATTCTCGCGAAGAGTACTTTATCGTGTCTGAAACTGGTCCGGTACTTGTCGGTGCGGTGCGGATAGTATGCATATAGCTAGTTTTTTTTTTGTACTAATTGCTTCCTTGAAGCGCGTGTTCTTCTTCGTTAAAATATTTCCAATTTTTCGCAGAAGAATATTGAAGCTATATTGTGACATTCTAGAATATTGGAAACATTTTTCTTCGTCGTCTGTTAATCTTTTTTGTGGAGTGTCCAATATCCTCTTACAATATTCCTTTTCCTTAAACACTCGAGCATACAAAACGGCAACATCTCTTCTCAGCTTCGTCTACAACAAAAAGTCCTACGAATAACGCAAATTACGCCCCGTAAGCGTAAAAATAACACTTTCGAGGGCGACTGTGGCCCAGATTGATTGTTTATCTAGCGCTTTTGACTAAAACCCCTCTTTGCATTGGCAGAAACGAGAAGGCGCATCCCGCACCCTTGCAATCCTGGAAACGAGACCAGCGAATTGCACCGCGGAAGCGTTGCAGCCAACTGGGGAAGCTGGTCGCGACACGATCGAGATCGAAAACAGAAATCGATCGGGATGCGGGTACGGATCGGCCGTTCCGGGTGGCACGAGAATCGCGTACAGAACGGTCGTTTCGTACACAAGCGTGTTTCTGGGAATGGCAGTGTTACGGTGGCTGTAAAGCGGTTCAACCTTGGGACGCGGTCAGGTCTTATCGACGCTCGACCGCAACCGAAATATATATCGCAACGATATCTTGCCTTTTCTCTCCTCGTCTCGCTGCGATATTCCCTTTATCGCTACATCTTTCCCTCTCTGCTGTCTCTATCCCTCTCTCTCTCTCTCCTCGTTTATCTCCATTCGCGTTATCAGGTATTTCGTCGGTGCGAAGCTGATGCCTGAAGACGCGGGACGGACACACGGATAGAAAGCGCGAACGTCGCGAATAGCGTTTAAACCGTCGTTGAATGTGTGCGACGTAAACGTAAAAAGAAAAACGGATCGTGTACCGACACAAGAATATAATCGCTGTGCGAGCTGGCCGAGGTTTCGTATGCCGTGACCGTTCGAACGAGCTTGGCTCGCTCGCCTATCCATCGATTATTCGCATACGAGTAAACAGCGAGTAACAGCTGTGCCCCTATAGCGTATCGCGATTGCGAACGTTAGACAATACGGTACACGATGCCCACATAGGGGAAACCGGAGGCGTTACACGGGGGTGTGCTTACAGCTCGCTCGGTTCCTACGTTAACGAAAATCGAGTGGGCTCAATGTCCTGCGCGCTTCCGTCGCCCTGTGAATTTCAACGTAACGTCGCCTTCCAGGTTACAAACGCGCCCACAATTAGGAAAGTGGTCCAAGTCATATATTTCTTGTTATATTAAGAGTAAGCGCCACTAAAAATTGCTGTACCACTATTCAAAATATTGTTTACATCATTAAATGTGTCGGTTACTAAACATCTAGGTATTGTATGCGGTATTATACCAATTTCGGGTCCCATGGAAATCACCGACACAAATTTCCCCGACACGGTTTTCACCGACAACATTTCACCGACTCCAGATTTGACCGACAATAACTTTGGCCGACAACGCCTTTAACCGAAAACGACTTTGACGATTTTGACCGACAACGAATTTGATCGACAACGATTTTGGCCGATCACGAATTTGTCCGGCAACGATTTTGACCGACAACGACTTTAGCCGACGACAGTATTATGTTACTGTTGGTTATTACTGTCGTCGGCTAAAATCGTTGCCGGTCAAAATTGTTGCCGGACAAATTCGTTGTCGATCAAATTCGTTGTCGGTTAAAATCGTTGTCGATCAAAATCGTTGTCGATCAAAGTCGTTTTTGGTTAAAGGCGTTGTCGGCCAAAGTTATTGTCGGTCAAATCTGGAGTTGGTGAAAACCGTGTCGGGGAAATTTGTGTCGGTGATTTCCATGGGACCCACCAATTTCATATCCATAAAATTTCAGAAATCATGGGGAATGGAAATATTCGGAAGAAATGTTTAACTCTCGAGTTAGAATAGCTCCGAATAGAGTGCGAAGGATTAAGACCAAATGAATTCCACATGATGTCGAAATAACAAGCTCTATCTAACGGTTTACTTTCCACGATATCGTCTGATTCGACCGCGTGGATCTCCAAATCGAAGCAAGTAAATTTGTATGATTCGCTGTACGATAAATTGCATTGTCTACGGGCCGTCGCGCTGACAACGAAGACGACGCCGTGGACTCTTCGTTGCCAGGGCGACGTCGATATCGTCGTTACGGTATCACGGTGCTATCAAACTTCTGTTGGTCAATCTTTTCGAAAGTTCGGAGGGAAACGGTCCAATTATCAAGAACGAAGACGAACGGCGAAGAAAAAGGAGAATCCCGATGATCCCGTACGGCGTACGATACGTAGACGGTCAAAGCGCCGCCGGTCATTTTCTTTCCGTCCCGGCGAGGAACGTTGTCCGTTCCCAGGCCGGAGTCGTCTCTTCTCAGTCCACCCGGAGAGGAATTTAAATCTCAACGGTCGGTCGTGGTCTTTCATAGTGGGGAGAGGCGACACCGAGGTTCGCGACGGTGCACGGCAATGAAACGGAGAGGAGCGAAGGGTGGACGGGTAAAGGAAGGGGGCAGGAAGGAAAGAGCAACCACCGATGAAACGTTGCTCTGCCTCTTTTCGGTCTTGGTCTCGGTCTCGATCTCGATCTTGGTTCTTGATCTTGGTCTCGTTGCACCGACGACCGTTGCACAGGCCAACCCACACCGATACAACCGCAACTCCGAGGAAAAGGAGATCCGACGTGCCACACCGATCTGCGGATGTGTATCGAGTAGGCGCGCATGACCGGGATACGAACCCACCGGAGGTAGAACGGTCACGGAGAGGACGGACGAGAATGCCACAGGAGAGGAAACGGCTAACGATAAACAAACCGAACGGAATGACCAGTCCGGACAGAAGCTCTCGACGTTGTTGTTTCGCGCTGTAGCAATCGTTGTTTTCATGATCGATACACTGGATCGAAGAATTAACGAAGTACCTCTGTATTTGTAAACAGGTTGCATAACCAACTCGAACACAATTGGACGCTGCGTTCATCTGGACTGGTTATTCTGTTATGTTGAACGCAGCGTCGAATCGTGTTCGAGTTGGTTATGCAACTTGTTAGCAAATACAAAGACAGTTCGTTCATTCCTCGATCCAGGCAGCGCGCAAGACAACAACTCCGAAAGCTTTTGTCTGGAATCTTTTTCTAGTCGAACCGATGGTGCAACCGAGTGGGACTCGCCTCCACGCAAACAAGAATCATCGATAGTCCGTTCGTATTCGAATGGAAAGAAAGATGCTCGAATGTACGGAAGGAAGAGGGAAAATAGGAAGACGACGACGAAGAGAGCGACAACCGATACCGGTATTCCTCTAGCTCTAGCGGGTTCGCAGCTTCAAACGGCTGCTCGTTTAAATTTTACGGTTACCACTTGCGTAGTAACGCAACGGCTATGGCTATGGCTGCGGCTCTCGGTCGCGCCCACCATGTAACTGGTAACTCCGCTGATGCTGTCTTTCTCGACACGGTTCTATCCTCTTTCCTCCGAAGCGGCGCGGCGTTTCGGGAGCGGGCTTTCTTTCCGTGTTTCTCCGTTTCTCGGGATCCGTGGCGCTACACCTCGCGCGAACAATCGATTGTTCCCGAATACGAAACATCAAGCTCGAAGTCGATTCTCCCGGTTCCCGGAGGCTTGCGGCACGCAAACGGAACTCGAAAAATCGAATTCGAAATTCGGAGTCCAGAAACTCGCGGTTCCGCACGCTGAATCTCCGAGATTCCCAGAGGCTTGCGGTACGTTTTTCAAGTTTCCCGACAAAAGAGTCTACCCGTGTCAGTGGAGCACCGGGGAAGCTTAATGCCCTCATCTCTACGTCTCTGGTATTTTACTTCCGACGTCGGATCCTTCTACCGTTTCTCTAGAATGTAGACGTTCTAGAGTAACAGAAGAACCGTCCCGGTACACTTTGTCGTTTCGGAGTGCGGTCGAGCCGTTTGGCGCGGCCGCGGTCAGCAATCCTTGCTGATCCCACATCGACCGCCTACTTCCCGCAACTCTAACGACGCAGAAAGAACAAACGAAACGATCGTGCGTTCTAAACGTTGCAAGCGTGCAACTACGCGTCAGCGCGTTCTCGTATCGCTTCAAGGTTGCATCGGCTATCGTAAAAGGAAAGGGGCAAATCATAAGATTCGAAGGTGGCTTTCGAATGGTTTCGAATGCTCGAGGCCCTCCGGATCCGGCTATAATTTCTAAAAACAGTTGCATTGTCGTCGAAAATGGCTTGGTTCACATAGTGGGTGCGACAACATTAACTTTGAATGAGAAACGGACAAAATGGGAAGGGCATTTGCAAGTGATAGTACATAGTAATAGTGGTGTTAGTAGAAAGAGGAGGAAGTGTACGAAGAGGAGGTGGATGAGAAAAAGAGAAACAGAGAGAGAGAGAGAAGCGTCCCGCGCGAGAGGGAACGAAAGAGAAAAAAGTTGGTTGAAAGGGCGTTGTTGCTGGGGGCACGAATCCGCCGTTAAGAGTCGAGTTAAAGCGCTTTAAAAGAGTAACGGAGAAACGGAGAGCCGAGATACCGAGAGAATAGAGAGGGAATAAGGCGAAGGGAGGGAACAGAGGGAAGAGAGAAAGATGGGGGGTCGGAGAGAATGTTAGTAGGTGGGGAAGTCGTGATAGGAACGAGACGAAACAGAGAGACGAGAGAGTGAAGTAGCGTACCGTGGAATAGAATAGGCTAAATGGAGAAAATGAGAGAGACGGCGATCAGGAGAGGGTGTAAGAGAGAAAGCCGAAAAAAGCGAAATGGGAGGAAAGCGAGAGAGAGAGAAAACGAAGAGGAGGAAGCAAAGATGAAACGGATGAGGTGACGGGATGATGGGGAGACAAGTGTGGGTAGACACGCAGGCATGCAGACAAACAGGCGCGTAACCGGCCGGGCCGCGGCTCCGCTCTCGGCTCGGTTCGGTTTGGCGCGTAACCGACCGGGTCGCGGCGCGGCGGGTGGATGTTGATGTGGAAGAAAGAGGAAGTTGCGCAACGGTTAACCGTCGTTCGAACGTCACGCGATATCACACCGCGAGCTTCCGAAGGAGAACGCTCGATCGTCGTGATTGTCGCGACGGAACGACGGAACCGATAAAAACGAAAACGAAGAATATCGACGAACTACAAACGCGAAATGTCGGCGCGAAAGTTCCTCGAACGCACGATCGCCCACGGAGTTCCTGACACGTACAAAGTATAATGGACTCGGACGATGGGAAGATTGCAATAAAATTCATCCCTCGGAACGAGGCGGTTCGACGAGGCGTGCATCCACCCTCTTTCTTTCTTTCTTTCTTTCTCGGATTTAGGCCGACTCGTCGGTTAAAGACGCGTGAGTACCTGTGTCGGAGCGAACTGAAAGAACACGAATACGAATATTCCCTGCTACCTGTTCCAAGGAGCAGTGCGCGGGTGGTAGCTGGGCTTCTTTGATCTCGACTCACAAAGAAGGACACCCGCTAACACGTACCTTGTACGCTGCCATCGCGACACATCCGTTCCTTGCTTCCCGCTTTTTTCCCGCGATCTCTCTTCCAGCCAAGCCCGTGGTTCGCGTCGATCTTGTTGCAGGCATGCTCGCCTCCGAATTACTCTCGACAAGGAAACGCCGACTCGTGAGAATCGGTGAACGGATAAAAATCAACGGATGAGACGCTGGAAGAGAAGCAGAGAGAGGGAGAGAGAGAGAGAGAGAGCAAGAGAGACGGAGAAAGAGAAGAGCGGGAACTGTCGACAAAGTGACACGACCAAGGAAACGCAACTCCGAACCGTCTTTCCGGAGCGAAGAGCAATGATTTATACTCAGGCCGGAAACAAGCTCGTTTCTCGTTACACTGCGGCGCATTGTTTTTTTTTTCGCATTCGGCACGACTCTTCGTTGGGTCGGTATGTCTCTGCGCCAGTCCACGCACATGTTTCTCGCCAGGCAGGAGATCGTCGGAGACAAGAGTTTCTCGGAACTGGAAGACCTGTCGCCGCTTTCCCAAGGGATTTTCACTTGGTCGTGGCCTTCGACATACTCCCACGGGCGAAAAAGAGGAGACAAAGAGACGAAAGGGACTATCGAACAATCCACGGAGCATAGTTTCCAATGGTTTCTTCGTTGATGTCTTGACAGAAACGAGAAAAGCTTTGCTCGGCGTTTTCTTTCATTTCGGCGAAACCGTTCGGGACCGTATCGCAAACGTAACGTCTGGATTTCCCTCCAAAACCGGTCAGCTGATGGTATTTGTTCGACCAGCTGAAGGGACGAGGGGGGTCGAGAGAGACGATAGGAGTCGAGGGAGGATGAGAGGGGTCGAGAGGGAACAAGCGGGGCGAGAGGAGACGGGGGGAGACAGACTGGAATGGTATGGGATTCGGTGCTTGCTATGCTATACGATGCGATGCGATACCTTGCCGTGCCGCGCCCTAAGTTAGAACGAGACGGAAGGGCCGGAGAGATAAGGAGGGGATGGGAGAAGGGACTCCATGGGACGGGCTGGAATGGTGTGCTGTGGTATGGCGCGGTGGGGTGCGGTGCGGTGCGGTGTGGTGCAACCGCCAGGGGTAAACTGTTTCGGCCATTTTTAAATCCCTCGTAGCCGCCGATTTAAAAGACCAAGGTTGGTTTCTGCTATGCGGCGACCTAGTCGCCCCCTTGCCCCCCGGATACCCTCTACCCGACGAAACGTCTCGGCGACAGCCGTCACCGTCAGCACGTTGTTCTTTCGTTCCTTTCGTTCCTTCGTTCTTCTCGTTCCTTCGTTTCTCTGTTCCTCCGTTCGCTCACTCCTTCGTTTTGTTGTAACGCATCCCACGGCCTTGCACTCGTAGCTTTTTCCCGCGCTTCTTTCCTCACGCACGCACGCAGACACGTTCATCCATCCACTCGAGGATGCACCTCAACACTCGTTTCGGAGTATACTCGTCATTTCGATCATTATAAGACTCCGGGCAACCGGAAATACAACTTCTCGATAAGCAACAGCAACAGCAACAACGACCACACGCTACAAAACCGTATTTGTTAAGTACATACTTCACGAGAATAGAACCGTGTTGGACGTGTAGGCAGCGATGCAGGGTTCTTTCCTTGAGTTAGGTCTGTTAGGATCTCAGGTAAACGTATAAGTCTATTCTTACGATCACGACACACAGGTTCTACACAAAGTGGTCAAGATCTTCCCACGCCCACCTGTGAATTCGGTCGGGAAACGGATCCGCATGGAATACGATGCAAGGTGTCTGGACCGATCTGTTCCGTATGAATCTCGGTGCATCATAATTTGGAGTACAGTAAACTTATAACGCGATCAGAAACTTGTTTAAAAAGACTGTATATATGTGCTGTATGTTACAGTAAATGTACAGTACCATAATTTTAAACAATTTTTTCATCGCGTTGTGTGGGAGTCTACTGTAAAGTAACATTTCTGAAATGCGACGAAGAAATGTGAAATGCGGAATGAGAAGGGAGAAAGGAGAAAAGGCGGGAACGTTGGAACGATCAGCTGAGAAATATTTTGTAAGTAGCAGTCGATCCGTTGGGAAACCGGTTATCTCTTGGCGTGGGGTATACTGGCGGGAAATCTCATCCAATGAAAGTTTCGGGTTCTTTAACGCACCTCCTCCTCTCCCACCCCCACTATTCCGATCCTCCGGTTCTCTCTTTCCCGCCGTTTTTACCTCCTTCTTCTTCCTTGCTCGCCTCTCCCCGAACCGTCCGAGCTGGTTTTCTTAGAAGGAACTCAAAGCATTTGCATTCACAAACGAGACCACCGCATAGATCCTCGGCCCATATCGAACGCACAATCATTTTTACGAAACGTTTGAATTCGTGCCGCTTTTCCCGACCGAACAAATTCATCTTTCAGAAACGACGTTCAATAGTTTAACCCTACTCCGATTCTCGTTTCACTGAGTCTCTCCCTCGGTGTCCAATTGACACGGTGGTAAAATAACAAGGTGAACATTTTTCGATGTTCTTTTATAAAATTGATGAGCAGGCTGCGGATTTTTATGAATTTATCAAGAAATTTTGGCTGGGTTAAATATGAAACAGTGAAAGTTTAGAAAAATCTAAGAATATTGTTGTGATGTTGTCAATGTAAAAAATCTA
Organism: Lasioglossum marginatum; assembly: GCA_028455795.1. NCBI lineage: Eukaryota > Metazoa > Arthropoda > Insecta > Hymenoptera > Halictidae > Lasioglossum > Lasioglossum marginatum. The sequence goes on from CM052244.1 coordinate 1,647,830, forward strand.
ATAAGCGATGGAATAAATTTTTATTGAAATCCTGCTGCGCCCACAATCGTTACAAATCAATTTTACAGTTAACATTTACATCATAGGTTTCTCGGTCATGTGTTTCACATTGAGAAACTAAAAGCGACAATGTTTCGGGCAAATTTATCTACAAATAACAGAACGTAAATGTAACTTATATCGGGAAAACTGTGTCAGATCGACACGAGGGACGGATGAGGGTTAGCCGTTAGCACTTGAATGGTGCGACTCCGAGGCGCCACTAAAGATTGCTGTACCATTATGCAGAATATTGTTTACATTATTAAATATTGGATTGGCAAGAAGCCACACACGGCTTTGGTAACACGTGAAAAATACCCCAATTACTTCCAACCCAATAATATCGGTATCTAATTAATTGCTGAACATTTAGGTATTATACCAATTTCATATCCATAAAATTTAGAAAGACATAGGAAATGGAGATATTGCAGGTCGGAAGAAATGTTTAATTTTCGAGTTAAAATAGCTCCGAGTGCA
>CM052244.1:1648451-1673131 GCA_028455795.1 Lasioglossum marginatum
AATACTTGATACGCGATGTCCGAGCATAACGATTAAAAATCGTTAATTCCTCTTGAAGATGGATCGAACAAACCGATCAACGAATAAAAGCAAATGTCCGTGCGTAATGCGTGACACGCGATGTCCGAGTGTAACGATTAACATCAAACTTATAGATGTTTTCGGCGCTACCGTTTCGGTCAATTACTAAATAACAATTTTGCAAAAACTTTTTTACTTTTTTCCTGAGTTTTTGCAAAATTGTTATTTAGTAATTGATCGAAACGCTAGCGCCGAAAACATCTATAAGTTTGATATTGAACATTTACGATAATAAGAATTATTGTAACGATTAACGTTAATTCCATTTCAAGGTAATTCGAACAAACGAGCCAACGTTTCCGTCGGACACGTTCTAATTAATTCGCTGCAAAACGGAAGGTGAAAGAAGGAAGTGTAGAAATCAGAAATCGGAAATCGAAAGTGGGGAAAGGAAGTTCCTACGACAATGTCGAATGGCACGAGCCAAGAGTTGCGTAGGGGTCATGGTACGCTTAGGGGGTACCCTAAACGTTGCACGTATATTGTACATATAGGTTCCATCGACGATGCGAGTATGCTCGCACGCACGGGGATGGCAAGCGTTCGGCTATACGATGCCAGGTGGCGAATGTCGTTCCATGTGTGCTCATATGTCTGCCCCCGTGAGCCCTTACCTTCTAGGGGTGAACCGACCCCTCGAAATACCAGAAGCACCAGAGACACCAGCAGCACGTTAGCGCCCCATCGTTACCGTACGTTCGCGCGCGAGTCCTCGACCGTCTAATTACTCTCGTTCGTGTCGCGGCTATCTCGAACGGACATCTAGCACAAGCCGATTCCTGCTTTCACTTTCCCTCTGCCCACTCCACCATTTCCTCGATCGAAATTCACTTGATTAGAATAGAGGAAGAACTCGCCTAAGCATGGAACCACTTGGTTACATTTCCTATTGTCTCCCAAATTGAACGCGTCGTTCTTCGCGTGCTCTATTTGAAACAAACGTTCCTTTCTGTCCAATCTGAAACTGTTCGCATCGAATTCCACCATGAAACAAAAAATTTACGGAAGGGTGCCGGTATCGATCGAAAGCCGACGGCGACAACGGGTGCCTGCCTGTGTCTCTATCGAGCCTAAGCCTAAGCCTTCGAGCATCGACGATCAATAGTCTGCTTCGAGCATTCGGACGGATAATTATTAATCTTTAGTTACTCGCATAATTCCTGTCAAACTTAACCCTTTGCACTCGGTTGTCCCCTCTGAGGCACCACTAAAAATTGCGGTACCATTATTCAAAATATTGTTTACATTATTAAATATATCGATATCTAATCAATTACTAGACATTTAGGTATTGTATGAGGTATTATACCAATTTCATATGCATAAAATTTCAAAAATCATAGGGAATGGAAATATTCTAGATCGGAAGAAATGTTTAATTTTCCAGTTAAAATAGTTCCGAGTGCAAAGGGTTAATAATATTAATTAGAACTAAAATAGTTGTCTTATTTGGATTGGAACATTATTATATTGGGGTCCTGCAAGATCCCATGCGAGCAATTTTGCGCAAATCGAGGTGCGAGTAACTGAAGGTTAACACTAAACCTACCGAGCAGTGAAAGCGATTAAAATGTTTCAGCTTACAAAAATGACAAGGATCTATTTATTTGATCACAATCTGTGCTCGTATAAAGAAATTAAGCGAATCAATTTCCACGTAAGCAACTTCATAGTTTCAGTAATTGTGAGGTGAAAAATATAAAACCAGTTAACGTTTCCAGCTCGCTTTGAAGCACATTGATTTTTATTTTCATTTCAAAAAAAATGCATAGAGCCAAAGTCGAAATTACTTTATTACAGCAAACATCTGGTTGCACTCTAATCTCCAGGTAGCGCGACCCAAGTGCAATTCTGAACGCAGGTACCGCGACTCTGGCCCAACCATACGGTCCCCCGTCATCTACACCTTGACTTTAGAGATTTCTTAATTGTTTTATTGTTTTACAATCGATTGCCATACCGGCAAGCAGGTAAGCAACAGCATCTGTGAAAGTAGCGTGTACACGTACATAGATAGAAGTCTGATTAAATTTACGGACCGTGAAGCGTAAGACCGCATCTGCGCGCTCGCGAGCTTATGCTTGTGCGTGGCACAGGTGCAACTTACCCCACCGTGACCGAACACCACCGACGAACACTGTCGTTTCACTCTAAAAATGACTCGATCGTCGCGAAATATTTTTACTACTCGTACAGTTATCTGTTCGACTGCCGAGTATCCTACTTTAACACTAAACCTACCAGCACCGGTCAAAATGACCGGTTCCAGATTTTTTATTTTACAATTATTCAAATAATAAAAATGATTTCATAAGGAATGGTTGTATACATATCTTTAGTAGAGCACGTATTACAATAGGGGTCGCACAAAGTCTAAATAAAATCAATCTTTTCATTTTTATAAGGGAACATGTACCAGTTACTTTTAAGGATCTGTAGATCGGGGTCCCATGGAAATCACCGACACAAATTTCCCCGACAACATTTCACCGACTCCAGATTTCACTTTGACAATAACTTTGGCCGACAACGCCTTTAACCGAAAACGACTTTGATCGACAACGATTTTGACCGACAACGAATTTGATCGACAACGAATTTGTCCGACAACGATTTTGACCGGCAACGACTTTAGCCGACGACAGTATTATGTTACTGTTGGTTATTACTGTCGTCAGCTAAAATCGTTGCCGGTCAAAATCGTTGCCGGACAAATTCGTTGTCGGTCAAAATCGTTGTCGATCAAATTCGTTGTCGGTTAAAGGCGTTGTCGGCCAAAATTATTGTCAGTCAAATCTGGAGTCGGTGAAATGTTGTCGGTGAAAACCGTGTCGGGGAAATTTGTGTCGGTGATTTCCATGGGACCCGTAGATCGAGTGGTGCTTCTGAGGCTCCAGTAAAAATTGCTCTACCATTATTTGGTACTACTACTAAAAAATTATAGAGAAATGAAATATTCTAGGTCGGAAGAAATGTTTAATTTTTTAGTTAGAATAGCTCCGTGTGCAAAGGGTTAAAGATTCTCTAATGTCAACCGTTCGGGGCTTCCCGTTCGCGCGTTGTATTAATGCGTAGACGTTTGTTCTCCACGGGGTAAACCAGACAAAAAATCGGAACAGGGGTAACGCAGGTAGTACCTTGGAACATTCGACGAAATTAACGACACATACTAATGCGGCGCCTGCCATTCTTCCGTCGAGAGAAGTGCATACCGGTAAAAAGACAAGAAATATCGAACGTACTCGTGCATCAACGCGTGGAAAATGATAAAGAACGGACACCGATTAAACAAAGCACACTGTTCAGCGAGTCGCACAGCTGCTAACTAAGTAGATGCAACGGCACGATGCACTCGCGTATCGTATAAGCCGCGATAAAAGTCTGATAATGAGCGCAAAGTCGGTTCACGAAATCAACTTGTCTTTGTTACAATAATCGTCGACGCAAAAAGCTACCTAAACGCTACAAAACATTACATTCGATGACATAGAATATGCCGTATTGAACGAGTCACGATCGTGTGATGAAGATTTTAAACAAAGTTTAACAAATATGAATGTTACGCCTTTCTCTTTAAATGAAATAAAATTCGATTCGTTTGTAATCAATATTTAAGCATTAAAATAAATGTAGCTGTACAAAAGATATCAATTTTCTTCTCTCTTTTACGACATTTTGGGGGATGAAGACTGTAACTGTAAAGAAAATGTTACTCCAAGGAGTTGATAGTCAATTCGATAGTGGAGTCGACGGATAGCGCTTATTCGAGTTCTCTTTTCCTCATTGTCAGTCGGTCTGGGCCTGGGCGAGGTCTCTCCCTCGATTTTGTATGCTCTGCCTGCACTACAGCGAGACTAGGGGTGGCGAGCGGTGAATCGGTGAGTAGTCGTGTAACCGGCACGCGCCCAACGAATTTTTCAAATAACGGATATCGAGGCGATTAATAACGGAAGGGAACTGGAGAAGCGTTTTGGCTTCCAACATTCAATAAATATACAGTAACTCCAATGTCAATTTCTTTTTAAAACTTCGTTAATAATTTTGTGAACAAAAAGCAAAATTATTGTTGCTTTTTATGCTCTTAAATGGCCACAGATTAATTTAAGACATAAAAATATACATAATTGAAACTGTAAATTTTGGTTATTGACGTGAGGGTTAATATTCAGACGCTCTAAAAAAGCCATAACTTTCTTAATGTTGGACTACACGACGTAAGAATAGGATTTTTGGAAGAGACAGCGATCTAGAATGATTTTTTATCTAGCGCTTTTGACTACTGAAAAACCCTCATCTTTGCATTATCGAGAAATGAGAAAGCGCAGCCGCACCCTTGCAATCCTGGAAATGAGACTACCCCCGTAACCCTTAGCACTCGAGTGGTGACTCAGAGTCACCGTTAAAATTCGTTGGTATCTAATCTCAATTACTACACATTTAAGTATTGTATGAGGTATTATATCAAAATGAGAAAAATATACAATGAATCATATACAATGAAATTATTCTAGGTCGGAAGAAATGTTTGATTATCAAGTTAAAATAGCTCCGACTGCAAAGGGTTAATAGGCATGTTTGCAAGTAAATGATTCGCATCGAGGGAAACAAAAACGATTACCGTTTCCGCCGAAACCGTTAAAGGTTAAACGGAGCGCATATTTAATCAGAGTCTTTTCAGATCAAGTTGCGAGACCTGCCTTACCGGCCTTGCAAGGAATGCTAATAAGCCGAAGCCAGATAGACCCCCGAGAGACCCCAGAGACCCGTAAAACTCCTGAGACCCAAGGAACCCTCCAGACCTCAAAGACTTCGTGTACCATGTACGTATACATACGTGTTCGTGAAACCCTTCATCGTCCTTTCTCTTCCCTGTCCGTTTCAGAATTCGGTTATCACCGGTATTTTCGTCTGAATTTATTCAGCGCGACCGACAAACGTTTTCGCGCAAGAAACCTTGCGACAAAAACTTCGCTCCATTCGACCTTGGAAAATCGTGACCCATCTAATACAAAACAGAAAGGCTGTACCCGGGTTTGGTGGTGAAATTTTCGCCCCTGGCCCGATTTTAATCGAGCTTGCACCAATCGATAGTCTACCCAAAAAGACCCCTCTCTGCCAAGTTTCAACCCCATGTCTCATCTGTAAGAATAGTTATTGAGGAAACTCGAAAAACCAGTTTTTGGCCCATTTTCCCCCATTTATTGACAATTCAAAATTCTGAAAAAAATCTGATACATTTCGGATACTAAGCCACGTGTTAGATAGCATTTTCAGATCTTTCCCTTGCAAACTCTAAACTTTCCCTGCAAAAAATGAAAAACACATATGTTGCTTACCTTCAATATGGCGACTCTCGTCCGTTTTGCTCTTATACCTCTGCGGACAATTTTCCGACGAAAGCGACGACTTCATCAATCCGCGAGCAATGCCGGTAATCGGCGAAGGCGATGCTCTTTTTTCGGACTGTCTCGGCGAATTTTCATCCATTTTCGGGACATACGATAACATTGTAATCGACTGAAAAACACAGACAAGTTGTTTCATATCTATAGGGCGATTCTGGGAACTGGGACAAGCTCTTTTCTAAGCAAAAATAGAAAAAGATGATAGTGGAAAAAATCATACATCATAATACGTCCTAACTTCCTATAGCCTGATTTTTCATGTTGTTGCACCGATGCACCCACCAGGCGCAATTGCACTTTATTCTTTAATGCAACCCAATTTTTTTGCTCAACCAATCGGTCCCTTTTACTATCCTACGTATAAAAATACTCGAAATGTTAATACTTCACGATTTTGATGACATTTTCAGAATATGTATAATGATACAGATTTACGAAACGTATTTTTTAAATTTTCACTGTAGGCCCAAACACATAAAGAAAGTTGTAGAATGCAATTTTTAGTATTCTCTATACAATTCCGACCAATTGCAATTTTTGAAAAAATTTCTTCTCTCCAACTTCTCAAAAAATATCCAAGTCGTATGATCTGATATTAACCCTTTGCACTCGGAATTATTTTAACTAGAAAATTAAACATTTCTTCCGATCTAGAATATTTCCATTCCCTATGATTTTTGAAATTTTATGGATATGAAATTGGTATAACAATTCATGCAATACCTAAATGTTTAGTAATTGGTTAGATACCGATATATTTAATAATGGAAACAATATTTTGAATAATGGTACAGCAATTTTTAGTGGTGCCTCAGAGGGGACAACCGAGTGCAAAAGGTTAATAATGTTATCGTCCTTTTAGTGTCCGAATATTACTGTGGTTCACTGTACTCTTCGTATCTGCTAGGGCTGTTACTTTCCTTCGAAGGTCGAAGATTTACGAAGGTATACGAAAAGTAACAGCCCTAGTATCTACATATAGTTTGTAACCGTGTTTCCAAATTGTAACCACGACCCGACGCTTTGTAAATACCATTCGACAGTGAAGAGTGGTATACAACAAAGATGTGTATGCCATTATAACACCGTCCTTGTCCGGATCATAACAAACGAATCCCATACAGAAATGTACATCCACGATCCCTCTGTTTAGTAACGATCGACATGTTCGTTCAGAACGCTTTTAATTTAACATTTTAATCGTTTGCATTCGATCGACAATTTCTACGGGTCGATCGGCACGTGCAATCTATAACCTCCGCACAACGATAAATATTTGTTCACAAAGGAATAGACTGCGGATCTTCACGACTCCTGAAAATGTTCAACAAATGGTAGAATATAAAATTTGATAGAGTTTAGTACGATTTTTATTTATTCCAGATCTACAAAGGCTACTGAAAACAAGATTCCATTCGATTTCACTTTATGGAAACTCGTCTAGAAAAATTGCAAATCGCATGAACATTCGCAGTCTAGTATTAATTAATACTACCGACTCGGTATCCGAGAAAATGATGCACCTGCAGTCGAACAAAATCGACGTCTTACCTCTCTTAGGTTGGAGGGAAAGATCTGTCGTATTTTAGAGAAAACATTTGAATCCATTTATAAAAATATATTAATATTATTCAATGATATAATTTCTATTATTTGTAACAACTTATTGCCATCTTTCAGATAACCTGTCAATTCATATTTCCCGGTGACTCACTAACATGTGTTTTTTATTTACAAGCAAAATTATCTGTTTATTTCAAATACGACAGAACTTTAAAAAGCCATTCTAAAAATCAACATTTCCCAAAATTTATCACGCCGACGTGCACCACTATACTTCGAAAATAATTCCTAACTGCGCGTCAAATAGTGCTTTAGCCTATCGCTAATTTATCGTGTATCGTTCGTTTCTATTTGCGAAAGAAGCAGGAAACGTCCGAGACGGATTCATTTTGTGACATATTACGCACCACGTGCATTTAGAAAAACAAAATTGCATCTAATACATGTACACATACGCGTGCAGTCTAGTCAAATCGATACGCGAAATTATTGATAAACTGAGCAGTAGTTCGATAGCAATATTGTTAAATCGGTTATTTACCTTTCGTTCAAGACTTTTCAAATATACTATTCCTGAAGGAGAACTGTCACTGTGATGATTTTATTTTCTATCGGTAGTACTCTGAGGAGATCTTTCTCGATATATTCGACTCATCCAACATGACAAAATCAATTGTCGGGAACTCGACGGTCGATCGAGGACGATCAACCAGACGAACTCAACTGTAACTCTTGTCTCGTCGTTGCACTTATACGGATACAGAACGACCTTTAGCAGCCCGCGTAAAGTATTTTATTAGCACATGCAACGCCACCTATGATAATACCGAAGCGAACAACTAACGAATAAAAACAAACGAAAGGAAACGTAAGTACATATATGTAATACGTACCGTTCACGATTGGTCGTTGTTTCGTATTCGTGTATTTAGAGTATTATCCATATTTAAATACACGTGTATTAACGTATCCTTATTTTAATCCGTATTAATTTTTAGGACACACAGTTATTAATTTTCAAAAGCAAAATATGGCTATATAAAATATATACAAAAATTAATATGAAAACCACTCTCATTAAAAAATGTAATGTAATCAACAACTCTCTAGTTTATTAGAGAAGAATCTGATATGTTTTAATGTTCTGACAATAAATTGAAAATATTCTTAGCTATTGGAAAACACCATTCTGGAGCTGATCTGTTTAAATATTTCCTTGCAGGTTCCACAATTCTCAGGCGAATTGTAATTAAATCTCAAATGTCTGCTTAAAGATACGGCGATACCATTCAATCCTATTATTAAAAATGATGTTTACATACATCTACACTACATATGCTACAATTAACAACCAGCCATCATCGAAGCCAATTCGCTCGTTCGCACCATACAAAACATGGGTGTATATTTAAAAAGAATAAACTGTATGCAATGGTATTCCGCGTAAAATTTCAAATATTTATTTTAGCTTATACGTAACAACATTCGTCGACTATAAATTACAATAAAATATATGTCCTGTATAACCAGGAGAGTAACAGCTGTATTGTAAAGGAATCATAAATATTTATCAACTAAGATTGTCGTTCGAAGCAGACAAGGTATTGCTCGTTGAGCGACAACATTGCTCGCGTCAAGGCACTTTTCAAATTTCATGATTCGGATCGCTTGATCGATCGGATGGATCACCGGGTAAAAGATCGTATACGTATACAGTAGGACCTCGATTATAAATAGCTCAATCTACGACGATCCATATGCAATACTATGTATTGCGTAAATTAATAAAAGTTGAATCTAGCATTATAACCGAGTAACCATGTTTGGTTCGGATAATTGACGTTCTACTGTAATAGTATAAAAACAACATAATAGCGTCAACGACAACGGCCACAATCACGATGATATCGTGGTCGTAGTCGTGATCCTGATCGTCGTGGTATTTGTTCGATGTCTCTTCCGCCTTACATATTAAACGAAAAAAAAACGTGTAAATCAGACGTGTATACACGTATAGCATGTACTCGAATTCGAAAACGTCTAAAAATTGTGTAAAACGGTTTTAGTCGAATAACAAAGTCGGAGTACGATATATAAAAAGAGAAAAAATATGTGCGCATTGTAGTTTCGAGCGCGTTAAAACATATTTTTCCGACTTAATTCGGTCGAGCCAAGGGGAACGGTTCGAGTAGGCTTTGGTAAAGATTTCGAGGACAAGACATACCCAGATTTACTAGCATTTGGAACAAGATTTTTCGGTTTCGGAGGAAGAGGAGGAGGTTTCGGTGATTTCATACTTGACAAAGTTCGCACGTCGAAAGCATTCAATACGGCTGTCCTAGAGGCAGATCCGTTCTCTACAACGAGCCGATCCCCATCCGTTATGGTCGTTGTACCCAATGTCATCGAACCGTCCTCAGACTTACTGCGTGTTTCTTTTCCCGTTGTGGATACAGAGATTTCTTCCTTAACATTTCCGTTTCTCGAGGATGCTACTATCGTCTCTTGATTCTGTCCTTCGCAACTTTCCCGTTCGGTCATCGACCCATAAAACTTGGAATTCGCTTCGGAGGAACTGGCACAAATTATCCTATGTCTGCGAACCTTGTTGCAGCGATCCGCCGGCTTACCATTTTCCTTGTTCTGATCAGTAATTTCATAGCTTTAAGGGTCGAAACGTAGCGTGATCAAAGTTTCAACGTAACATATATAAACGTAAAAACGCAACGAGTGTCCGCACGCGCAAAATTCACAAAATCTCATACTATCGGATATATTGTAGATACGTATCAACACGAGTATATCTCAGAGAATATGCTTTTATCCGTTTACCTTTAAAAAGTCTGGCAACTCAAAATTGATCTCCGTTCCTCTTTGATCTTCCAATCTGGATCTCTGAGCTCGTTTCAAACCTTCGTACAGATCTGTAAAAAAACGACGATGTATTATATGCTCCGGTTGGTAATCGGTCGATAGCGCTTCCGTGATCCTCACCTTCGCCGTCAAATTTTCCCGGTAATTGTAATTTAACACCATTCCGCCACTTCGCTATCAAAGGAGGATGGGACTTGACAGTTTCTTCGGATGTGTAATCATTTGCGTTTCCTTTCTCGCTCGTGCTACACTTGGACTTTCCCTTTAATAGACATAAGAAAGGATCAACGAAAAGATCGAACGCAAGTTCGATACAAGACAGAATATAAAGATGTATCACGCTTAATGCATCTCGTCCGTACCTTCTTCTTTCCGTGCATCGTAGAATCGCGAAGAAAAAATTTACTAGGCAAGATCGAGGAGCCCTCAGAGCGTTGATCGTCCGACTGCTTGTACAACATAAACAACTCGATCAGAGAGAAGCCGAAAAATATGGAACAATGCTCTTTTCAATAATTTCAAGAATCTCGACAATTACTTCCATTACCTTGCACGAGCCTTCATTGTACTGATACTTGCTCGCACCTTTCCCAACCAATAGTTCTTCGAAGACTCTGTTAGTGATTTCATCCAACGTCGGTTGAGCGAACGGCACATCGTGTGTATATTTCACCGTATGCAACTCGTGCCGAGAATCTATTATACACATATATATATGCATATGCGTATGCGTATGCATTATACACAGAAATATATACATACCAGAATTAGATAGAAACGTTTAGTCTCAGGCTACTCTACCAGCCTACACAGTTAAAAACTAGTTATGAAAAAGCTTTTTCGGTTTTACCTTCACCTTTGACATTCGTCAACGTCAATCTAGGCGGAGCATCGATAGCTGGCATGTCCATGGAAACACAGTGATTATCGCTCCATACGTTGATCGTGTTTAAATTAAAACCGTATTTGTTTAAAAGCGGTTTTAACACTTCCTTCAGGGTTCTACCTTTATGCGCAATCACAGTTATCACGCGTCGCGAAGGTAAATCTACTTTCAATATTTTCGTTGGTACAACCTCCACTTCTTGGCCGGCCAGTACGGACGACGGACATTTTGCTTCTATTGTCTGAAAATATAGAACACAGAACAAAGCAACGTAAAGCATCGGTTAACGCAACAAATCCTTCGTAACGATGTCTCGTTAATCAGAAGCCATAGACATCGCGAGTTACAACTGTTTCCGTGTCATATAGACAAGTACACGAGTACACAAGTATTCTCATACACTCGAGTGCGCAACTACAAAAGCAGTGTCGAAAAACGCATGCATGTTGCGATACTTTTACGGTAACATGTAATCGAACGCCGCGTCCTCCTTGCAACATTTAATTACATTCTTCTTACATACACGTATACCTTACCAAAATGCTATTGTAACAATGCTATTATTGTCGGACGTCGAGCATCAAGTACTTGGTGAACAGTAGGAGAAACATCATTGTGTAAAAATTAGGAAAGTGATGGAAAATAGCGAAGCGTGTCCTGGTACTAGCATGGACTCAAGAGAAAGAGAGGGAAAGGGAATGAACGTGTGCATGTGTGAGAGAGTCAGAAAGAGAGAGAAAGAGTTAATTAGAAACAGCAAATCAGTAGATTTTCAAAAGATGCGTTAAATAAATACGAGAGAACACAAACCTCGTCTGTGGCTAGGATTAGAACATCATAGTTAGAGTATCGAAGAGCTCTTTTATCAAGGAGGCGTGTAACCACATCTTTAATACTCTCCGTTTGGCTAGTTGGCACAACCGTAGTCGATCCGTCGGGTAATATTACCCGACACAACCCGGTACATTTGGTACGAACCTCTTTCAATTCGTTCGACTGTCCTTCGTAGGACGATAAAGACTACAAGTCATACATACAGCAATTTTGTAGAGATTCGAAAAACAAAAATATTCATTTAATTAATCTTATTGCACATTATGTGTCATCCGTTGTATTTATTTATCGTTTTGCTTCAACAACAATTTTCTACTCGTGCTTTTATAATACGATTCTCGCAAACAATTATCAAAAATAAAAAACACTAGGAAATTCTCTTCTCAAACGCATCGTAAAACAAAATTCTATTACAATAAACTCACACATAACGTATGTCATTTAACTAATAAATACACCACTGTTCTATCAAATATCCGTTTGCGTTTAACTCGCAGTTGGTACAATGTACAAGAGTACTTACATGTTTGTGAAACGATTGTCTCAACGCCAAATCCCAGGACGCTAACGAGGACCTGCTACTAGATATAGAAATACTGTCGTCGTTGTTATTACCTTCGGTTTCTCTCTTCATAGTTGTGAAGCTCTTATAAATGGTTTCGTTTCTGCTAGGGGTTTTACTGTATTCAGTCTCCCCACGATCTTTTGATTTCGATCTACAAGATGAACACAAAAGAATGGTACGTAACACTTTACGCATCTTTGTGCTACTGATAATTACCTGTTTTTTCTATTCCACGGAAGAATAGATTTTCTACAACGATCTTCAGCATCCGAGTGGCTCTTTTTCAGTTTCACGCTAGGCGAATTAGTGAGACTTAAATCGCAGTCCTCTATGCCAACTACGGAACATCCTGCTTCCATACAACGACGGTACAGATCCGACCTCAAAAACCTTGGATAACTATCGAATTTCATCAAATTGAAGACTTGCTTTTGCGCCTAACAACAAAAATCAGAAGATCATGTCCATTTCTTCTAACAGCGAAAGAACAAGGCGCAGATAACAGAAGCAACAACGAGCACTTGCCTGCAAAAATAAATCAGCAGGGGCTTCGCCGAGAAGCTCTACAGTTATTTGTCCCGTGGCATGGCTATCGACGTTTACAGGTTCCGATGCTGTGTTTGATAAATGACGTTCATAGATTTGACTGGCCAACTTACGCCGTGTGACAACGTCCCTAGTGTCTTTGTATCTCTCGCAGGCAGCCCAGAAGTAAATGTTTTCATGACTGAACTCCTTCTTTAGAAATTCCTTTAAAAGAACAATCAATGAGGAGAATTGCCTTGCTACCAATAAAATATATTATGTATTTACTTACAGCGAATGTTTGCAACCCTTTTGGATCTTCCAATAATTTCTCGAATCCATTAGCCCACGCGTGTATACTTTTGTAATCAGTGTTTTTGTCGCACAGCTCCGTGCTACCGTGCTGCGATCAAAGAAACATTAAAAAATTTTACCTTGCTGATCAACGTCGTTAACTACGAGTTAACAAGTCGTAAAGGGGAACAATCGAGCGCTTGCGCGATTACATCGTCAGAACTCTCATTTGAAAACTTAAAACTGCGATCAAGTACGAATTTATTAAAGGTCGGACGACAATGAAATTTTCTCCGGAATTCTCAATTTCCGAAAATTCTTCAGACGTGAATAAATCGACTTGATATCGATACTAGGATAAAGGTACCAGTTACAATGCCGCACCCGGTTATCGGACGCGAAACAAACTTTTCAAAAAAAGTTTTTTAAAGAAGAAAAATACAATTGATGTTTCTCCTTCGTATATAAATCGAAAGTATTACAATAATTTTTGTTTAAGATATAGAGAACATTAATTAAAAATCTTATTGATTGTAGAGAATGCTAAGAAACTGTGTACACCAGAGGATAGTAAAATAATGATTTTATTGTGTATTAATTAATTTGTAAACGGGACCAAAAGTTCGGATTAAAACTTCGTTAATATTTCTTTCGCTTTTCAACACAATCGTCCAGAAAAATTTGACGATACAGAAGAAAGCTTGATAATCGATCGTTCATAAGAAATAATGTAGAATAAGTTACAGAATGCCTTGAAATTAATAAAAAAAACTTTCAAATATCCAACTGGTCCCTTTACGCTATACGTAGATACACAAATCTCTGCAAAAGTTCGAATAAACACGTTGATGCTGATCTCGTTCGCATTTCCCATGAATTATATTAATGGAACGAATCCTACGTGCGCGTAAGCAAACTTACGAGTCAAAGCGTGTAAAGAGAGAGGTAGAAACAGAGCGTGGGAATGAGGAGTAGCATTCTCGATACACCGCAACAAACAACTTCAAAGGTTTTCTTCGACAACATACGTTGCACGATCGCTTATGTTTATTCGAAGATCGATTACGAGCTGTCGCGACTAGTCAATAACAGAAGTAAACGTAATATTACGCCATGATTCAAGGAACGGATAGTCATCGAAAATTCTTGGAATGATATCGTATGGGCAGAACGACCGATGCGTTGAATCAATCTTAAATTCATTCTGCTAGCTCGTGATAATTGAATAGAGAAGACGTATGAAATGGTTCTGTTTTCAATTGTTTTTAGTCGAAAAAAGAAAAAATATGAAACAAGTACATGTCTGCGATGAAACAATATCGACCGTCGTCTAGTACCGCACGTACCGATTTCACCTCGGTGTCCATGTCGTGACCGAAGATCGTATCCCTTTGTATAGCCGCGGCACGATCCCATTTATCGAGGAGAGAAACTAACAAATTATTGGATATCGAAACGATTGGCTTACGAGGCGTGATTTCCACGAATTATTTCCATAGAAAACATTGCCCCGAATCCGCGTTAATAAGGGCTCCGCCCAGCTGCACCGGTGCACCGTTGACAATTGTGATTCCACACACGGCGCTCTCCGAGCACTGCTCATCAGCGAAACGCAATGACCACTAACCAACCGACACTATCGACCAGTCAACTTGCTATCGACCAAACGTAACACGATCAATGAAATCTCAAAACAACGAGCTTCAATTTCATCACACATTGTTCGAAAGCATCACAATCAACGTCACGTTCATTTCATGTCACTCTCATGTGCACACTGCCACGAGCATGTATTCGCCCGAACTTCATTTCCTTCTCCCTCTCTCTCTTTCTCTCGTTCTATCTCCTTTTCGCTCGCTCTCTTCCCCTCCCACTTTTACTCAATTTACTCAGTCGGTTAGTTGATCTCTCGGTCGGTCTGTCCGTTTGTCGGTTTATTTTTTCGGATAAACTTTCGAAAGCTGGTCGAATCGGATTGAGCTAAAATTTGGAACATGGGTTCGTTTTGCATTAGAAACAGGTTTCCCAAAGAGATTTTTGACGAGTCGAAAAAAAATTTCTCATCATTTTAGTGTCATTTTCTACCTTACCGGGTTTACGTTTCACAAACATTAAATGTAATCATATTAAAATCTTTTCTTTAAAGTGAGGGAAATCCGCCTTGTGGATATCCTACCCCTCGCTGGAGAGGGGGAGGGATTATGTTGGGCTCCCCCCCCGAAGGGGTATAGTATATATAACAACTAGACCCTCATGGCCGTCCCTAGACATTACTGCGAGGTGGACCCAGGAATTCTATAAAATCAAAAATCCCTTTGGGAAACATTTAATGCAAAATGAATCCTTGTGAAAAATTTTAGTTTAATCCGATTTGACTTTCGGAAGTTCACCCATTTGTTCGTTCATTTATCCGTCGGTGGTACATTTAATTGCAGGAATGTTCAATAAATTAATTTCTTATTGTTTTTATATCTCTTTCGTGTATACCGATGATTTATGAATTGACCGACCGTATCGTAAAGTAATATAATAAAGTAGCCCTTACCAAGCAGGTATCCTGCACGCAGCTCCCGATGTTCCGAATCTCTTGCAAGCTTCCCCACGGTCTTGAATTGTCCGATTTATCCGAATAACTTTGGCACAGCGGTCGAGGATAATCCATGCTTGCTTTCAGATCTTCAAAACTATGCACTAAAGATTTCGAGATACCGGAGAATACTTTTGGACTGAATTTATCCCGATTATCCGTCTCTGTCGATTCTGCTAATTGCGTGAATGTAAGTAACGCGTTCGATTTGAATATAGGATTGTCGGACGGTTCGACACGATCTTCGATGCCATGCAGCATCGCGGCGGTACAAACGGATGCAAGCGAACCAACGGACGAACTAACCAACCCCTGCTTCACAGTAGAAGCAGATGGTAATGGGCAGGTGGGCATATTCCCCCTCTTCGGTTCCTTTTGTAAGTCGGGGTGTGCCTCGTGATCCTTTAGCGATGCCGTGCACACACTTATCCCATTGCAAAAATCGTCGAAGACGACACTCTCGTGAGACAACTTCGAATTATTTTTACACGCGTCCGTTTCGTTTCTCTCAGTCTGGCATGCGTTGGATACAGCTCGAACAGTCAATCGAAAGTCAATGGCCGCGTTACCGTACGTTTTCGGCGGATGTGCACACGCGTCCTGAAAATACATTACATTCATTCTGAGTGCCATTGTTCCCTGCAGGTTATCGTAATCATTCAATAATTCTTTATTTCGCAGATTGTATTAATACGCGCGGTACTGTAATTTATAGACTGCGAATTTTATGAATTTATGACAAAAATGGGTATATGTAATTTAAAGCAGTGGACATGTTAAAAATATTTAAGGACATCAATGTATTAGTTTCAGCTTAATAGGATAATTAAAAGAATACAATTTTTATTTGGCTCCTGTGTCCTGCAATCAATGCAAACATTTTTTATTTTGCATAAAGATCTACAGTCCAGTAATTTAATTACGATCTCCTTCGCAATCTCCAGCACCAAACGAATAGAAGGAAATTCTGTTATCAAGGTACCTTATACTCCGAAGTAGGGTAGCATCTTCTTCGGACAACATCCTGCACGTTATTCTTATCCAAATGGCTAGTGCAATCGTCTTTGAATCCAATTCCTGAATCGCTGTTACTCGAGTGCGCCGTAGAAGTGCTTATATTACTCGGCTGCGGGGAGGAAGCGTCTTGATGCCTGCGTATTTCATTGTACGAATTTGCATCCGCGCTCGTGGGATCAGATATATATAAAGTTTGTATCGCGCCGATGAGACTATTGCAACTGTCAGGAAATTCTTGACAAACGTTCAACTCAGATGTCTTAGTACATGTGAAGCCGAATATATTACATGCGCTGGAATGTACAGCGTGATCTATCAGTTTATAATAGATTGTGAAAACATGACACGAATTGGAGACAATATTTTCTTTATCCTTGACGGATTTGGTCAGTATACCGAAATACTGTTTATCTTGGTCAGAAAAAGAGTTGCAAAATATGATTCTATAAGATGGATACTCTGCTATAACATGATTCTCTGAATTGGTAAGCTTTATGTTCGCCACGTGTATAGTCAAGAGCACCGTAGTAGGATTTCTTTTCTCTGCTTTCAAGCGCTTGATGCATTTCTTTAAAACCTGAAACGATAAATAAATGATCAATGACAGTCTAAACTTCTCATTCTTTCATATGCTTGCATTACCTGCATCATACATGAAGGATGCAACTGGTTCGGAATATCTATTGTTCCCAGGTAGCCGACTACCGTTCTATGCACTATTTTCTCTGAGTCTCTTTTATGCGAAGTAGGCGGCGGCGGTGGCGGAAGAGGACTAGACATATCCCAACGATACTGTATACTATTATAATTTTCTTGATTCTGTAATTCAGTCGACGTTCTCTCTGTTGTATCGAACATAACGCCACTCTGTAGATCTCTGACAACTTTGGCAACTCTACATTGTAATTGCAACGCTCCCATGTTACTGGTACGTGGTTTGTACGTATATTTAGGCCTGCAGCGTACTGTTGCAACACCTTCTTCATCCGAAGAATCAGAATAATAATTTTCAGCAATTTGTAACCTTAGGATACCTTTAGAACGACCGATAAGCTGTACAACATCGTCGTGAGGCACTTTACTGACATTGTGACCATTCACCGATACCAAATAATCGCCAGCTCGTAATCCTGCATTTTCAGCTGGACTTCCTGGAACGATGCAACTCAAAATACAAGGTTGCTGTCCCGAGATCGTGAAACCGAACCCCTTCGAGCCCCGCAATACTTCCACTGTCCTTACGCCATAATTCACACGCTTTTTCTTCCTTCGGTTTTGATGCATCCTTGTGTTTTCTTTTCATTAATATTCGCTAAATCGATCCATAAAATTATCATCGAACCAACACTTTCACGAACGGAAAAGTATCTCGAACTGTCGTCTTTCCCTGTATCCGGCCCAACGGATCCTTTCTGCTTTCTAACGGGGGAATGATATATTTGAAAATCAAATGATTTCTTTCTGCCCTTGGGAGATCGAAAATATTGATCATCGTCGATCGTCAATGTCGATTATAGAACATTTTCCTTGTAGTCCGTTTACACCATGAATCGCGGCGGCGTTCTTTCTGCATTCTTGCACCTCTTTCTTGTACTCGCTACATATATATCATCGTTATCATTACACAACTACCAAACATATTTTCGAACGCTATGCTACCGTTGAACGATTCTCAACATTTTCAGTTGAAAATATATCACTGATCGATTATCTCGTGCACCTAACAAGTCAAAGCAATTATAAAATGTTTTGATAGTCACTTTACTCCTTTTCTTCTGCTTCCATCCTTTCACTCCCTCCACTTTTGCCTTTCTTTCGTTTGCATCATTGTCATATATATATGTATGTATATATGTATACAGATGTATATATATATTTATCTGGATGTATATACATCTATATGAACATCTATAGATATATATGTATAGTACACACATATCCATCGATTCTCACACTTCCGGTATAAATTTAAATGATACAAACTCATACAGACCAAATTTTCTCTTTGTATATCGATAGGGTTACAACAATCATTGGAATTTTCTGAAATATTTCTTTTTCATCCGTTTCACACGATTATATGGACATATAGTACACTTATAAATCAATTCCTTTACAATACTTTCACATTGAAATTAACAACAATCATTAGAATTTTCTGAAATATTTCTTTCTCATCATGTTCACACGATTATGTGGACACACAGCACCTTTGTAAACGCGTATACTTGTCGAAATAAAATTAATCCTTCAATTCCTTTATAATACTTTATTTACATTGAAAATCTGATAAATTTTACATTTATTGTAAACAGGTCTACAGCATTGTAAAAGGTTGAAAGTAAACTTTATACGTTTCACAGACTTAATTCCTTCTCGTTTGTATGCATCATTTTTCTATTTTATAGCCGCTTTAGTTAATTTTAGTTGAAAGATATATGCGTGCGGATGTGTATAATAAGCACAGTACATATACGGTATAATATCGTCGACCGTTATTGGTCGATTTAGTCATATAGAAGTACTATTTTAAAATCACTAGAAAAATAATCTCTCTGACACAATTTGAACATTCACGAAATATTTTCGGGAAGAAAATAATAATAATAATGATACAATATTTAATGAAAATTGCAATGACTTCTTCCACGCGCTCTTACAAATTGTATGCATGTGCGACTGTATACGACTGTCTCTATGTATATTGTATGTAAATACTCCAGCGTGTTCGAAAACGTAAACAACGTTTACGCGAGTTTTCTACTTGTATTTTCTTATCTTACATTTTTGAGACGCTGTAAACTATTACATACAAACTGTTACAATTACATCGACGTACATACTTGTGTGTTTCGAAAAGAATGCTTTTTGAATCAACTGAAAGTTGGGTTAGACTTCTCACACAAAGTACAGAAAACATTTCCGCTGACATTTATTTTCGGAAGTTAATTTCGAAATGGATTCCGATGAATTGAATTGGAAAGTAGTGCCAAACACAGTGACGAAAAGAATGGTGGATTCTTCTTTTTTACACAAATTGGTACCGACTAAAAGATTATGTCGTCGAACGAAGGTTATGAATACTGCCATTAGACATCTCCATACTCTTAAAAAGTACAAAGAGTATGTTGATATGAAAACGGCTACTCTTCGGAATTTGTCGGATGATGACGATGCCGACGATAATAATGATCTCTCTGACAATGAATATAGTCTTTTGTATAAATCCGATGCGGATTTAACAAATTCTGCGATAAATGTTACGACTACAAGTGCACATTATTCTGAATCGGAATCTGATGTTAGCGACTATGATATATCAGACATGACAAATCAAAATCCAAATGCTGAACAATCCGAGAATAAATCCAGCTCCGATACTATAAATTTAGATAGGCAAAAAAATGTTAAGAGCGAACCAAATGAATTAAACGAAACTAATAATTACGAATCTTCTGCGAGTAGTTCTGAGAAGGTTGTTTGTAAAAAGAATATTCGAGAGAGCAAACTAAATGAATCATCTGCGAGTAGTTCTGATAAGGTTGTTTGTAAAAAGAATATTCAAGAAAGCGAGCCAAATGAACCCTCTGCAAGTAGTTCTGATAAGGTTGTTTGTGAAAAGGATATTCAAGAAAGCGAGCCAAATGAACCCTCTGCAAGTAGTTCTGATAAGGTTGTTTGTGAAAAGGATATTCAAGAAAGCGAACCAAATGAACCCTCTGCAAGTAGTTCTGATAAGGTTGTTTGTGAAAAGGATATTCAAGAAAGCGAACCAAATGAACCCTCTGCAAGTAGTTCTGATAAGGTTGTTTGTGAAAAAGATAGGATATCACCGCTTCTAGAGATTTGTAGTAGAAAAATATGTTCCAATAAGAAAACCAATGGCATTAACACAAAACAGGGAACAAATAAGTATTATACACGGTCGTCGGAAGGAGTAAGTAATAGTAGCAATGACGAGGTCAATGAAAAGTTGAATAGAAGTAACTGCTCTAAAACGCTCAAAAGTAAAAAAAAGTTAAATGGTATAAGAAAAGACTTGATCTCTTTTTTAGATGATGAGACCATGGGTCAACATGTTGATAAACATTCTATGAAAGCAGAGATATGTGTCAGAGAAAGTTGTTCTAGGTTGGAGGTCAAATACGTAAAAGTCCAAGAAGTATCTACAGACGAAAGCAAAAGTAGCGAGTCTTCGCTGATGCAACCTCCATTTGATGGCAATACAAATCACCCAAAGGATTCAGGTATCGACGAAGATACGGAAGAAGAATTCCATGATGTAGGAAAAATAGTTTATGCGAAAAAAAAGAAAAAAATGCCAGAGATCTATAAAAATGCAAAGCTTATGTCGCCTG
The DNA here is from genome assembly GCA_028455795.1 of Lasioglossum marginatum. Lineage (NCBI taxonomy): Eukaryota > Metazoa > Arthropoda > Insecta > Hymenoptera > Halictidae > Lasioglossum > Lasioglossum marginatum. The sequence goes on from CM052244.1 coordinate 1,669,441, forward strand.
TACTCAATTGTAAAAATGCTTCCACGATTGGAACAACCTTGTCGAACACTGACGACTTATTGTCTGATATTCATGATACATCGGATACCATGGATTCACAATATACAGCACTAGTTACAAATGAAGATACGAATAGCGAAACGAAGGAAGAAAATAAATTACAAAAAGTAAAATTACAGCCGAAAGTTACTTGCACTAAAGTTATTAAAAACAAATACAGAATTATATCGGACAATGCTTTGTTATTGGATAAATGTTCGGAGTCAAGCATCAGCGATGATCATATTAACAACAAAGCAATGGATCCTGCGTACGTTAAACACAATGCAGAAGATAGCATGTCACCTTTGTCCAAAAGACGATTACAACAAATGAGAAGGCTAAACCTGACTGGAGATAGCGAATCTAGTCTTAGCGATGATGACAGTAAATATTGTAACACAGAGAATATGAGAGATAAGTTATTCAAGAGGTCAAAAGAACCTTCAGATTTGTCGGATAGCGAAGACGAGAACATAGGTTTCACACACTCATTGTCTCTACAAAATAGTAAAAAGTTAAAAGCACATGGAAACTCTAGATTCGGAAAGAATAGAAAAGAAAAGAATATTCACTTGAGAGAAACATACAACACTGACAATAATGAATCTGTACAATCATCAAAATCCAATAGTAACAACTACAAAGATACTTCCAGTGAAACAGAAACGTATTTGTTGACAGGCCAATATAAACCAAATACACGGAACTCTTTCGAACAGAGTGTACGTTGCTCGAGTAATGAAAGCGATAGTGCCAAAGAGAATATGAAACACGAAAGATTGTCCCAAAAAAATCACCAGACTGGAAGAACTTCAAAAACCAATGAAACCGCAAGACAAACTATGACCAAGAATTCAGTGTTACAAACCAGACCGCGTAATGTACGAAATAAAAATGAACATTATATCATGCCACTTTGCAGCATTTCGTTCTTTCTTTCAAAATCTGTTCTTTACAGTTACAGGAATTGATGGACGAGGAAAGCTTAGTATACGAAACTACCCTACCTTCTATTACGCTAAAAGATCTACAAGAAAACAATATTTTTATATTAGATATTCCTTCTATGGTAAGTTATACATACGCAATAATAAAATTAAATATGTTTAACACAGGATTCTTTTTTATATTTAGGTAGCTAAAACTGAACTGCTGGGACGGAAATTTATTCTAACAGAAAATAAGCTAAAACTTGGAAAACATAAATATAAAATTGCACTGAATGATATAGATCACATGTCCTGTGTCCTCGGTGCTGGAGAATCTTGTACAGACTACAAAGCTGGTAAGATATTAGATCGGTTGCCTAATCTCTGTTTTCTCTAGACTCTGAAGATTCATGTTATGTTTTACATATTTTTTCCTTCCAGTTAATATTAAACCAATGAAAAAGTTCGTTGCATATGAAAAAATAGTGAAAGCAGCATCAGAGAAATAACGAACTATACCGACGATACCAATGTAAAAAGGATACCAACTTAGCTTTAACAAAGTTTATATGTATAAAACTAACGCTACAATTGACTCTTTTTATTAATAAAAAATGTATGTGCGTTAGCAACGACAAACAAAGGAACCGTATTACATTCCACGAAAGTTATTTTCAAGATTTTTCTACGAACTGTTACGAATGTTGAGCATGTCAACATGAAGAAGAAAGTTTCCGATTATTTGAACATTGTAAAATTGTATTAATATTTTGTTTTTCATGTGGTATTTCAGTTTCCTTAAATATCGAATCTCAGGTTTAATTGTACAATGATGAGGACAATACGGAACGATAAATAAACAAATATGATTCGAAGTATTAATGTTTTTATTGAAGTACAGAAATAAAAGAGAACGTTTACGAAGTTTCCATGGCAGCGGTCGAGTCCTCTGTATATTTTCCTTTGTCTTTACCTAAAGCAGCCAATCTGCCTTTACTTCTCCTGTCGATAATCTTTTTGCGATCTTTATCCATCTTCAGCTTTACGATAACGGTCTATGAGAAAAAATTAATTTATGTATGACAACAGTCACCGTGACATATCGTAGAAATTTCTGTATTACATCGAGTGTATCAGTGCCAGTTTGTCTGCAGCAGAAAGACTAAGCAAGATAAACTTACAGATACAAAGGAGAACCCTAAGCACTGATTCATTTATCTAGCTCATCGTCTTCTTCTACGTGAATGGTTTAATTCATCATCAAATGAAGGAAAACAGTTATACATAGTTAAAAGTAATTGTAAGCTAAAAGTAGTTGTTTACCTTAGATGGATCAATACCGACGTACACACTGGCGGTATTAATCTTTTCTCGCTGTATTCTTTCTATGTATATGACGAACTTTTTTCTGTAAACTTGCACAACTTTGCCTACTTGTTGACCCTTGTAATGGCCACGGACAACCTTTGAACAGAAAGACGAAAGGAGAAATATAATTTATAGAATAGGATGAAATAGTAGAAAACCATATTAAAAATTATCATTCAAGTAAGCGAGCATACCTGTACTTCATCATCTTTGCGAATCGGCATAGAGCGTACATTATACTTCTGTCTTAATTCTTTGGAAAGTGGTGCTGACATAAGCCGCCTCCGAATGTGAGAAGGCGCCGTGAAGTGCCTTTTCCTATTTTTTCTGCGCGAAGAAGTAACAAGTCGATTGAACTTCATCGTTGCTGGTTTCCTGTACAAACAAAGAAATTGTTCACTGTAGTTTATTAGCACAAGAATTATACCAGTAAACGTCAAAGGAATCACATGGATCTTTTCGATAAAAACAACAGTACGAAGAGGATAACCACTACTGTTGGAAATATTGTTATTGTTCGCTTTTTAATGTGAAAAGAATGCACCGAGTCGCAAGCGGGAAAATAATTGGTACGAATCCATCGAAAATATGCCGTTAAAACCGATTGTCCAAGTTCGATTGGAATCGATTTAGATTTCAGCGAACTTACGTTACCACGGTCACAACCGGAAGAACATTCGACGGGACGAGTCTCTACCACTACAAGCGCCGAAAAATTACATATGCGTACACATATTCAAACCAGACTGAATGATGCGGTCTTGTGATAGGAGAATTCGAGGCATCGTTTCGATTGGTTGGTTGTGTACATGGCTGATACAATTCGCGTTGCGATTGGTCGAGAGAAAGCCAACAAGTCGAAATTATGTACTCCTTAGACTATATATACCAGAGAGTGTCCTCTCTGTATATACTTTTAGACTCGACTTCAGATAACATACCGTGTTCGAAGATTACTTCATCTACCAGATGACGGATGTGGGCAAAGTATAATCTGTTGAGAAGTACCATGAAGCTAAAATGTATCTAGAGAGGAAAGGGGAATCGTCGCCGTATCTCATTCTGTATAAATATTTATGGAAACTGTAACTGTAATATATATTTTATTTTATTACTCGTTCATTTTTACTTTACTCTTATTATTTTCAACAGTGCTAACTGATTTTGCCAATTATAATTTGGAAAAAGTACAATTTCATTGTAGATGTTGATAATATGAAATCTGTATTTATTTCCTCAGGATTCGACAGGGACGCGGCAGCAAGTCGTCTGATTGAGTCATTCCACTCTCACTTTCGGTTCTAGCCGAATTATTGGCTGAAGTGTGTGACGTCACGGCTTAACCATTGGCT
>CM052244.1:1673231-1753473 GCA_028455795.1 Lasioglossum marginatum
TTTGATCGACAACGATTTTGACCGACAACGAATTTGATCGACAACGAATTTGTCCGGCAACGATTTTCACCGGCAACGTTTTTAGCCGACGACAGTAATAACCAACAGTAACATAATACTGTCGTCGACTAAAGTCGTTGCCGGTCAAAATCGTTGCCGGACAAATTCGTGGTCGGCCAAATTTGCTGTCGGTCAAAATCGTTGTCGATCAAAGTCGTTTTCGGTTAAAGGCGTTGTCGGCCAAAGTTATTGTCGGTCAAATCTGGAGTCGGTGAAATGTCGGTGAAGACCGTGCCGGGAAAATTTGTGTCGGTGATTTCCATGGGACCCGAAGAATTACTGCTGTTTTTCCCCATTTTGTTACCCCATAATAAAATATGCCCCAACGAACAACTCATTCTTTAACTTCGTATTTCTTCATCGTCGTTCGACACCTCACTATTCGTTAGTATATCTCGTTGTGAATATCTAGTAGTGGAAATATTTGTGTGATTTTTCATTTTACGATGGATACCAGCATGAACCGTAAGTACAAGATTCAAATAAAACTTAAATATGTTGTTTATTTGCTTAAAAATGAAAATATGCTTCAAACGTATATAACACTTAAACTTTGACAGTCCCGCAAAAAAAAGCTTCAAAAAGCTTCACGATGTGTTGGAACTTCACGAACATGTTGGAACTTCTTTATAGAAGTCTAGAGTGTCCGAAAAAATCAATTTTTTTTGCTTCTACTGGCCCCTTTTAATTTGAGACAGTTTTTAGTAATCCAATGTCTAGCCTGAGCTCACCACGACCGACTACTGCTAAAAATATGTCACCAGACCTACGGTCTTTGTTAATTCTATAAAATAAATATATTTTATAACGTTAAATTAATTTTAATTTCTATCGTCCGTTTATTTCAATCCTACTTTTCCGTAAGTTGTTTAATGAGGGACCGCGCGGTCCTCCATGCAAGGGAGTTCGAGTAAAGACGATTGTCACCACGATGTTTTGAACATTTCAGATAATCTGGCAAGAAAATGTTTCGAACAAAAGTTAATCGATACTCGGACATCTATAAATCCCAATAAAAAAATATCACAAAAAATATCCCAATAAAAAAACTTGTTTTTTTAATAAAAAAAAAAGTGATCCTGTTAATTTTTTAAATGTCACTAAGTATTTTTTGTTACATATTGTTGTAGCTGATGTCAAGACGAATCCAATGACCTACTTAATTATGGCTTTAAGTCTTAAAATAATGCTAGAATAATTTTGTCCAGCTAAATGACCCGTTTGGACCACTGTGCTCCGTCTTGAAACCTTTGTTACCCGGGAACCATGTATCTCTAGTAGCATTTATGGTTGTATATAGTACATAGTTGTACAGTTATACATAGACCCATTTTGTTGATCCTATATTGCGGTATTGGTTCGCAAATAGTGATGGCGTGGAAAATCTTTGACCGTGATTTATCACAATGATCGCAGAATTACGATCACGGTCGTAATTTTAACTTCACTCACGCCGTAATCGTGATTTTTTAATCCAGAGTGAATTTGCACACTGTTATCCTAATTCTTCATCTCGATTGAATTAGTTCATTATTTAAATACATCGGTTAGCTTGCATAAAAGTATCCGCGTACAACGTAAGCTCAATATTACGTTGCGTTTTCGGTGTACAGGGTGATTCTGGGAACTGGAACAAGTTACATGATGGCAGAGGAATAAATTAGCCGTGTGTCCACGTTTCACGTATACTATATTTAGTACATACAAACAGTGATCAATTAAAATCCGCGTACCGAGTCATCGAAGAATTCGCAGTCAAATCTGAGAATCGACGAGCGATTACCAGGAATAAGATACGCCTACGGGACTGCTGTAGACCATGTGCGAAACAGCAACAGCCGGAGAGTAAGCAACGCCGAGGAGCGGGCTTGGATGAGCAGCAGCCAGGGGTGCAGCGAAAGGTGCAGCAAGAGGTGTAGCCAAAGGTGCTGAAGCGTATGCCAATGGAGCAGCGTGTGCATAGATAGCCGGGTTCGTCACACGGATGTCAGATTTGCTGCTGCTAGAGAACGGGGTGTTGATCGTTTTCGATTGAGTCGCGATCTGCGCCAAATTTCCTGTGCTGCGGAGGATGTTGTCGGATGTTGATGTCAATGCTGCGGTGGTCAAAGTGTATTGACCAGCGGCAGCCGTTCCCAAGTATCCGGCGTCGCTCATTGCCAGAGCACAGGCGAGAATTATGATCTGAAAAAGATAAGATGTGTAAGTATACATATTTCACTCGATTCTTCTGTCTGCTGAATACGAGTATACGAGTATAGAAGAATATTATTATCCCTTTGCAGACGGTATTACCTATGTTCCGGTAAAATATCGGAAGCTTGAGGAATAGCGTCGTAGAAGGGGAAGGTAGAGTGGGGGCAAAAGTCTTGCGGAGACCTTCTTGTCATCTCATCATAGTAAGTTTATTGTATGAGCTATTATATCAATTTCATATCCATCGAAAGAAACAAATCATACGGAATGGAATTATTCTAAGTCGGAAGAAATGTTTCATTTTCGAGCTTATTACCTATGTTCCGGTAAAATATCGGAAGCGTGAGGAATAGCGTCGTAGAAGGGGAAGGTAGAGTGGGGGCAAAAGTCTTGCGGAGACCTTCTTGTCATCTCATCATAGTAAGTTTATTGTATGAGCTATTATATCAATTTCATATCCATCGAAAGAAACAAATCATACGGAATGGAATTATTCTAAGTCGGAAGAAATGTTTCATTTTCGAGCTAGAATAATTTCATTGTATATGACTTTTTTCATTTCGTGGACATGAAATTGATATAATATCTTAGTAGATTAGATAGCAACGTATTTAACAATGTTGTAGCGGCGCCTCAGAATCACCACTTGAGTGTTAAGGGATAATATGTATATATATATATGTAACAATACCAACCTTGGAGAACATTGTGAGTCTGCGATTAGAGACGGTAAACGATCAGGATTCTTCGATGATGCTTGGAAGCGAATGTGTACCGATCGTTGAACAGCCAAAATCTTATATAGTGCAAACGATCCGGCTGGAATGAAGTGGGGTACAAGGGCGTGTTTCGTACCGATGACGAAAAACTTTCGCCGTAAGAATACGGCGTAATCTTAAATCGTTCTACCACGCCCGATCTTTCTTCTTTTTTCAACAAAATCGTCGAGTTATCCCCTCGGTGACCTTGGACCAGAAAGTCAAATCCGTCGACTGGTTATACACCGGCAAAAAACGACCGTGATCCATTTAACTTGTCCTTTCACCCTCCGGCCGAATTTTTCATTGGAACGCCGCGCCGCTGTACCGATACAAACGATAACGTGCACCTACCATTCGACTGCTTTCAAAATGTCCCGCCCATTTCCTATGGAAACAGTCGACACATCGCGTCGCCATATGTGGACGACATGCGACTTCAAACCACATATCTACATCTATACCAATATATCTAATCTAATATCGAACAATTATACGCAATTGCTTCTACTTTGTGTACAGGATGATTCTGGGAACAGAGACAAGTTGTTGCTGTTTTTTAACCCTCATTCGTCGACTTCAAACCACATATCTATATTTATGCTGTTTAGATTTCGATTTACTTGTTCAACTTTGATTCAATCGAACAATTACATGTAATCACTTCTACTTTGGGTATAAGGTGATTCTGGGAACTGGGACAAGTTATTAATGTCCATTTTTAACCCTCAACCGTCCCTCGTGTCTCATGTCGCCATTAGCGGACGACATATGCGACTTCAAACCACATATTTACACTCATACTATTATGCTGTTTAGATTTCGGTTTAATCGTTCAGTTTTAATTTAATCAGAAATAATTATGTAATTACTTTCACTTTGTGTACAGGCTGATTCTGGGATCTTTATGCAAAATAAAAATTATCTCTTCTGCGGATCTTTGTGCAAAATAAAAATTGTCTGCGTCGATTGCAAGAAATAAAAATCAAATAGAGAGCTATTTCCTTCTTTATTTATAATTTTTCTTTTTTTGAAGATTCACATCTTCAATTTTCAAAATTTTCCTACAATTTTGAATTTCGTCTACTCAATTTTTCTACAAATGCATAAAAATCTGCAGTCCTACACATACGTCCTAAATTCCTATTCTTTTTATTCAACCATTTTATTATGCTACGTATAAAAAGTGCTAACCCAAGATCATCAAAATGTCAATATTTCACGAGATATTTGTGTCAGAAACGGACTTTACTCTAACACAAAACGTTAAATATCTCAATGAATGAAGTTGAAATCACGATCGTGATCGTTATTCTACGATCACTGTGATAAATCAATAAACCTATATCCGAACCTTGAAAATAAAAAATACTCAGAGGTACCCATGAAGTTCCCGCACGTTCGAAAAGGATGCGTCCTCTATGCGAATCTTTGTCAAACTTGTATTGCAGTTCAATTTCGTACAGTTACTAGAGTACCACGGACATATGAATACGTCGATACGTAATTATACGTCGATATGTAATTCGTCACCTTTCAGTTGAAGCGTATGAAAATTTGAATCAAAGAGAAAACTTGTTTTCTATTCTGAAAGAAATATCGAAATACTGATAGAATTAGAAATGTATCAGCAATTTCAACGTTTACGAGATCCTGAGAAGCAACAGGAATTGCGCGCATTTATTCAAGATTCGAACGTAGAAGAGGTAACGATACTGCGTAAAATAATTTATTGAACTGTGGAATAATTTACGATTAATTAACATCTCCGACAGCTCACGAAAATAATACAGCACAGCGTTTGTAAAACAGACGCACCGAAAATATTCGACGATATATTACAAGCATTTCCTGATTCTGAATTCTATCGATCAAAGCGGCTCAAATTGATCGAGAACACACTAGGAATTTTAGAAAAAACCAAAATACCTATCGTACACGCGGATGCGATCGTCAATCGAATAATTTTCGATCTTCCGAAGCATTCGAAGCACAATATTGTTAAACTTGTCGATTTTTGTGTAATCGGTATTCGAGACGACAATAATAAAAATAACGAACTACTATGGTAAATTAAAGACCACTATTTCTGTATAACTTTACATACGTTTCAAAATATGATGATTTTATCATTTTCTCTTATCAGTTGGAAAGACTTGTTACCTGCGCTGCTCGAAGCACTGGAAAATGAAAAGCAGATTGTTCACATAGATGAAGAAGTCTCTGGAAGCGAGTATAAATTGTTGATTGTTAAAGCGATATGTAATTATCAATGGAATACCAACCACCTACCGTTATTAGCTAAAATGTTTGGGTAAATGATTTTTAAGCAGAACACAGTTGCGTGTTTTAAAACATTATGCTGTATTATACAATATCTGTTCAAAGAGAAATGGCTTTGGATAAACAAGATCGGCAAATAGTTGTCAAAGCATTGTGTCGTGCTTTGCCTGATCTATCGCCGAATCAAGTGCCACCTTTCGTTTATCAAGCTCTAAAATTATGTAAGAATCAAGACCAGCGATACTTCTTCGACGCGCTGTGTAAATATTTTGAGTCTTCTTACGCGAAAGCAATTTCTACAGACGATAAGGACAGTATGGAAAGCATCGGTATGTAACTCAACAATGTGTTGCGACTTATTCTATTCTATCTTGGTCCAATTGTTCCGTACAGGCATCGTTGGCACAAAAGAACTCACAGATATTGAAAGCACCGTACTGTACTACGTGTACCAAGCTGTGCAATTAGACCACGAAAGTCTGAAAGACTTTCTTCGTCACCTTAAATATGCTTGTTCCGGGTCAAAGTATATCTTACAACCGTTTATGCTTGCTATGTTAACATCTGTCTCCAGTATATACACAGATCAGGTAATCAGAATTTCAGCAAATAAAAACATTCTTTGTTTTACTTGAGAAGTAGTAAGGTTTGTTTCATTTTAATGACAAAGGATGCATCCGGCAGATTTTTGAAATATTGAAATTGGCCATCGTCAATGGCAGCATGGACAAAGAGAAAAGACAAAGTAGCGCCTGGCTGAGACAACTTTTGCCCTCTGATCTCAATGTAATCGATATCGTTCGACGAATCATAGACACAAGGTAAGGTATTCGAATTTCTTTTACGTACAGCTTTCTATTTCTCGAATTTACAGCAACAAGGATCGTCATATGGTATTGAAAGGTCTCATAGATCTAGCGTTCGTGTTAATGAGTACAAGTCAAAAGTTTAAACATAATACGGCGGTCTTGTGGAATACAGGAGCCGAGATTATTCGAGAAATAATTAAAAAACGACACGAAACAGTGGCCACTGTGTTACAGGAACTAATTGACAAAATAGTAGTGAGTGGTACACCAATGATACACTATACGGGTAACAAATCATTTATGTTGGACACAAATTCTCTAATGAATTTGAAACTATATATATACATCTTTTAGATTGTTTAAAGTACGCATGCCGCGAATTATCGGTGATAATTCTGGATCATCAAATTTGGATCATGACTCTCCTCGAACGGTTGATATTCCTGCCGACTGTTGTAGCTGATCAAGTTTTGTTTGCTATTCTGCCGTTGATGCATGTGTCGCCTAATATACGGGAGAATCTTCTTTTGACTTTGAGAAAAGCTCTTTATAGGAAAGGTATAGCCAAACGTCAAATGGCGATTACAGGATTTCTTGAAATGTTGAAATATTCCAAGATGCACTCCTTGAGCAACTTTAGACTGAGTCAACGCTGCAACTCTTCCATGTATGCTGTTAGCTCGAGTTCTACATCGACGTTAACTCAGGTATATTCGGTTGAAATTTAGTAACGAAGAAAATTTTAGCATCAGGTTTTGCAATTCAAATTCACACTTTTGCAAGTCAAATACACACTTTTTTGACGCGACAATGCTGATCTTGGTAATTCTTATAACAGGTGACCGTAGAACACGGTACACAACGGGAGAAGCCAACCAGCGAACCTGACAAGACTTTGTGTTACGAAATATTGGATATATTAAAGAAGAGCTTTACTTATGAGTTTGAAGTTCGATTACACATGTACAAAGGTTCACATGGCAGATTACATGTCTACTTATTTCTACATTGTACATACGTGGAACATTCCATCGCGGTACTGAATAATATCATACATTTTAGGCTTCTACAGTATCACTGCGAAAAATCATGAAATAACAGAAGTCGTGTTGAATATGCTTGCTTCGCATTTGAATCTTTACCTTGAGAAGGACGAGAATGTCTTACCACCTATCAAATTTGAACTGTGCATCGACGTTCAGGAAACAGAAATTGTTTCAAAAGAACCTATAGCGGAGCTGATATTTGCGATACAGAAAATATACGTTGGTATGTTATCGAGGAAATCGAATACATCTGATAAATGGCGCGATATTTTAGAGTCTCTGTGCACACGTATGGCAGCCACTGATTTGGAACATTTCAATTTGGTAATATAAACAAAATCGCTGTTCACAAATTTTCTGTACACAGAATTGCTTACATTCGTTTATCTACGATCATTCTAGGAGCGGGGGATAGATCTTTCAGAGGACTCTTTAAAATCTCGGATCAAGTTGCAACACCTCAACATGGCAATTGTGACTTACGAGGCTTTGATGGCATTTCGAATAGGACAATGCTTTCTGGAAGGAAGTCCAGAAATTTCTGATAGTATTGAGAATTTATTCAAGGGATATACGCGGTCGATAGACTTGATTAAAACGGTAATATACATATGATTACCCTTTTTATTTGTTCGAAGCTATAGTCTATTCACTGTGGTGTTATTAACAGCAACAATCCACAAAAACGAAGAAGCCAGACGGTGGTAAAGCTAAGAAGAGTAAGGACACGAGCCACACGACCAGAAAGCCTGTTAAATCGAATAACGTTAAAGTGTCTACTTCTATTATGGACTTGGATGCGATACATCAATGTCTATCCCTATTATACTCGTAAGTGTAGATATTTATATGCTTGGCAAAGTTTCTGTGTGATACATTTCTACGTATGATTTATACAGGAACAAGCGATCTTCTTCGGCTCAAACCCAACTTGTTGAGCTTCGTGAAAATCGTAACTTCTGTTATTATATACTGCAAACGTGCGAACAACTTTTACAAACAACAAAGCCACTGAAGACCGATACCGGCCGAGTGCAATCGAACTCGTACATAGACGTCTACATCGGGATCGGAGGGTGAGTAAAAGAGAGGGGAAAAATCCATGTGTCTCGACATCTGTTAACATCCTATATTTTGTGTCCAGGTTACTTTACGAATACTTCTTCTTAAGTCTGGCCGATGTGGTTGAACAAGATGAACAGATGACAGTATTAGCCCTGCAATGTTTCAAGGAGATTTGCTATTGTATGTGCACAACATTTTCAGCGGAACTGCCTCGCTTTCTCAACACGATACGTAGGTGATTTTGTATGATTGCTTGCGTTTAATAATTCCATTACATTTCTTTATTAAATATGTGCGTCTGTTTCCTGCTAAAGTACAATCGAAGAGTAACTTCGCATCGGGGGATATTAATTTACAACTGCAGGAAGTTGTTCTCTCATTAAACGATTGTTTCGTGGAATCGGTTGACCAAGAAACAGATAGTAACACAAAGAAGAAAGTGTCCATTCTGCTGTTACAGATTATGGAACAGTTTGCGTATAAAATTAATTTTGCTGAATTCAATGGCGAGAAGGTTGGTAGATCAATTGGTAGATCTACATTGATATTACTGCTTTTTAATATTGTATTCTGTATGTGTATGAAAGGTATTCGAAAGCGTTAAAAAGGTGGTGCAAACAAAAGAGCTGGAAGCGTCTGTCGTTGCTATTGTAGTTCAGTTTCTGTTACGTTTGGAGGAATATACGCAAGAGTATGGAGAGACGTTGAATGAAATCTGTCAGAAATTATGTGAAAAAGTTGGCAGTATCGATGGTGTAAGTAATCATGCGACTGTTTTTAATGTATTCTTACTCCTTACGGTTTGCTTTGATAAATACAGAATCAACTGACATCGAACGAACAATACGAGATTATTCGTGAAGAGACATTCGAACTGATTTACAACGTACTAAACGATTGCATAAAAGAAAAATTGAATAACGCTTCCTGGTTGCTGTTGCATTTGAAAGCTGAAGATATCATAGTCCGAGCGTCTGGAACGTTCGACGAAATTTGTATGTAGCGATCCAAAATCTATAATTAATAGCTACGATATTTTGCTGGTATTTTGTAATTAATAGAAATATCTCGATGACGATATCAAAACAGATAATAACAGTTTAAGAGACAAGGAACGAAATTTGTGTAAACAGCTGTCCTACCTTACGCAAGTGCTTCATACATTGACACATACATCCATAGAACCAGGTCCATGTACCGATATCACGTTTAAAAATTTACAATATTTGTATCATTTGCTGGGGAACCTTACAAAATATTTTTACGCTAAATCGAACGAACAGAACGCGGCTTTCCAAACAGTCAAGTATGTAACGAGTATCAAAGTACATATATTATTGTTGTGATATTTATGTACATGTTACATTGCAGATTCATTCAAGTGATACAGTTGGCTGGAAAACCATTAAAATCTGCCTTTTACAATCTTGTGACATACCTCGAGGTAATCAAACTTATTCTCAGCGTTATTTATATGTATTTTTCTTTCTGCATTAGTAACACTAAATTTACTCAGCAATTACTGTTGGGTGATTCTTATAGAGTTTGTCATTCTAAAACGAAATCTGAAACGATTTTTGTAAAAATGCATGATTTCTTAATTCTATAAGAATCACCCAACAGTAATTGCTGAACAAATTTGGTGTTGTACAGTGTAATTGAGGCGCCTGTTATTCGAGATATTTTATCACAGGAAAATCAGAACAAATTGGACTCCAAGGTTGACTCTCACGCGCGAAGGAACAAAATTTTACGAGAAACGAAAGTGATACCACGCGTGGTTTATGAAATTGAGCAGTTCAACAAAGAAGTACTGCTACTTGGCAAAAGAACGGGCGTGGGTATTATTACAGATACACAGCGATATAAAACACTTATCATTTTATTGACAGTCATATGAAATTTGAATTGCATCTTCGTATATATTTGTGACAGATACCTTTGGAGAATTACATGAAACACAGCGTCACGCGAGATTTCCGCATTAAGAATCCACAACTAGTGGAAGGTCTTGAGAAAATGGACATGAGCTCGGTAATAATATCGATCGAACAATTAAGTATACAAATGTCGCAGAGGCATTTCCCGAGATTATCATTTATATTGATTTTTATCTTTAATAGCTTTCATTGTCAAATTCGGAAGATAATGACAGCGAAATCCGTAATTCCAATATGAACGAGACGACGAGCAGCACTGCCGACGATGACACGCCTTCGAGGAAACGATCGAGAATCGAAGATTGAAGCAGCGTGCCCTTCTCAATAATAAATTACCTTTAATTTTCATTTCTCGAGACTTGTATTTTTTAGATAATCACTTTGCAAAGATAATCTGTTAAACTTGCACACTCGGAACAGGTTTTCTATGCCACAAAGTCCAACGGTCTATTGAATCCTCCTTTCCTGTTCATGTATTGCCTATACTTTCTCTTCAAAATAACGTGCACGGCACCCACGTCGTTGCCGTCAACCTTTTTACCCTTGGTAGTATCGAAGCCACAAAAACCCATTATTCTCATCATTTCCTGTTCCTCGGGTGTTTTCCCTTGAAGATCGGCCTCTGTTGAACATCAATCTCGTTAATAAAATCGTTTGGCTTATGATCAAATAGAGCATTATCTTTAACAATTGCAACAGCCATACCTGTGATAACGGGACGTTCTGCTGTGTTAGCTTTTTGTTTAGGTTTCGGTCTATCTCTTTCTCTAGATCTGGACCTACTGTACGAACGTCTATGCCTCTCTCGATCACGATCACGTTCCCTTTCTCTCTCCCTCGACTTCACCCTATCTCGTTCTACGGATCTATAGGTTTTATTAGGATTTTATTAGGACAAGGATCTAATCAAACTAGAAACATATACCTTCTCCTTCTCTCACGGGAACGTCTTCTCCTTCGATCTCTGTCGCGATCTCTTTCGCGATCCCGATCTCTCGATCGATCTCTCCTCCTTGCCGGGGAAGGTGTACGACTACGTCCCATTATTCTATGGAACTCTACTATTACTATCAAACTAGATAAGTTGTTTCATTGAGGCACGTTTCGTCGTGCTCCTCCAGTATCTGATCCTAAATAATGTTTCGAAACTATCTCCAAACATGCCTGAAAGTCATAATATACATTTTAGAATTTAGGTTATGTTTACGTGTTCCGGTTGCTCCACCACCTAGTTCAGTATCTATACTTACCTCATCCGATTTATGAAATTCGTGTATATATAATTGATGTTTTCTGCATAGATTAACTATACTGAAATAAATAACCGTAGACATGTAACATTGTACTCTTGAAATGCCGATATTGTTATGCACTGTTATGTACACTGTACGTACGCTTTTGTGTATTTTTGTGTAGTAGTGGTGGAGAACTATCGACGTACTATCGATGGTTATCGATAGTTCCCACTATCGAAAACTATCGATGATTTACTTTTACTATCGATAGTTATCCGTAGCGAAATTTGGGGATTGGTATTCGTCAGAGAGGAAATGAGAGTGCTCACGCCTATCTCTGAACTTGATTCCACTGTTTGGCATGCTCACGCTTAGCACGGAACAGCTCCTATACCGGCGGTAGAGCCCACTTTTACCACGTAACAGAGAGCACACCAGTTTTAGCATGAAACAGAACAGCTAAGCGTCCGTTCTACCGCCGGCAGTGATGTGATACGGGGCGCTTTTTTCGCGCATGCGCGACGATTCTAGCCTCAGTCAAGTACGAAAATCGGGTACCTTGGCCGCCCCGCTAATTTCTAGCCACCGCTAGACGTTCCCGCCAATCATACTCCCCCACTATTTTCCCTCCAATAGTCCCCCACAAACTTCGGACGCAGATACGTTCCTGCCGAAACTCGCGCATGCGCGAAAAAAGCGCCCCGTATCACATCACTGGTCTAAGAGCCGGTCTAGGAGCCGATCCAGGCTAGGATTTTGTGTGGGGGCAGCCAAAACGATAGCGACAGCCGGAAATGGGAGGTTCCTTGGGTCATTTGAAGCGACATTTTCCAAAGCAAAAATGGCGTCCGCGGCTTTGTTTAGGAGTTATTAACGAAAAACACGGACCAATCAGAGCGCGAGCTGGACGCCCGCGAGCTAGAAGCCAACGCTCGCCTGCCGGCTCGCCGCGCGGAACGTGCCAGCGGGCGTCTAGCTCGCGCTCTGATTGGTCCGTGTTTTTCGTTAATAACTCCTAAACAAAGCCGCGGACGCCATTTTTGCTTTGGAAAATGTCGCTTCAAATGACCCAAGGAACCTCCCATTTCCGGCTGTCGCTATCGTTTTGGGACACCCTGTATATCGGGCACGGTCAAAACCTGGGCGTGAGCACTCCCATTTCCTCTCTGTATTCGTATAGTTGTAATTGTTTTACTCGACAAATATTGCGATAAAAATCCAATAACACTAATAAAAGATCAAATTTGAAAAATGTTTCTTATCCCAGACTCACCAATAATATCAAAATGGCTTTGTATACATATCGATCTTCAAATATGGATGATGAAAACATCGATATACCGTGGATATATATATATCATTGTCATCTCCAATTGAAATTCAACGTTCGTTGTAGATGTTCATAAAATTCAAAATTAGGAATCACTAGCTAGAAAAGGGATAATAGAAAGCGCGGAATGTGAGTGTGGAAACCCTGTAGAAAGTATGAACCACATATTATGGGACTGTCCTCTGTATGAGAAGGGCAGACAAGACTTTATTAATAAGTTAAGAAAAGTTAATATAAATCCTCCAGTAGATGTAAGTTATTTTTTAAGCGAACCAAAGATTAGTCTGCTAAAAATACTTAAAATTCAAAACTCCACAGAAGACGTTGGCGTCACCTAGTAGTAACTCGAGATACTAATAGTCGGTGTTCACTCACCTGTCGGTAAAACTTATCTACCAGTTTCAGCATTTTACCACGGATGGCGCCACGGTCCAAAACTGGACACTTTACGGGGCAAATGATTTTTGCCGAAATCTGCATTCTATCTTACAGCCGAAACGGCAAGAATTTTCTGATAACGATGTACATTCGTTAAATTTCTATCTTATTATTTCGGACAATTTTGGGATATGCTTCCCAAGCGCCTGTAATTATTAATCACGTTCATGCTATGTTATCTTCATCGTTTCGCGTAATTTTTCAGAACGGGACCAATTTAGATGATTGAAAGATATCGATAATCAACAGGCGTACACAGATCCGGTTAACAAAGGGAATAATAGAGATGATTAAATATTCTCCGAATGAATGCATAATTATATATATGCAAAATTTATAGATACATATCTTGAAATGGCTGGGGCCTCGAGGATTACAGAGCGAGAGCGAGAACGAGGTGTACATTAGGATAGAAATAGAATAGAGGAATTTGCGTCGTGAACGTTTCGTTGGACCAGGCTTTGCGCATCTTGGCTGGCTAACGTTCATTCGGGTCGATGGAGTAGCTAGTACGCTATTTATATCTGTTTATTAAATACGAATCTGAAATTACCTGCGACGTAATCGTTCGAAAGGTAGATCTCACCGAAATGCTTCTGGCGTTCGGTGTCAATCGTGTATATTTCACATCGAATGCTAGGACAATCGAACGATAAAACGAAACGCGTATAGTTAGCCAGACGTATTCGGTTCAATAATCAAAACCTGTGAAAACGTTGGGGAAACCGCACAATTCTTAACAAGATGATTGCTCGCAATCATTACGAGATAATTCTGAGACGACGCGAAGGCGAGGATATAAGCGGCCGTCGACCGTACTCGCGTCATTAGTTGCTATCGTTCAGAGAAACGGTGTCACGTTTTTCTAGAAACGCGTTGGTGCTCGACGGATCCGTGTTTTTCCTTCCAACAACACAGGGAATACGTTCTCAAAATGGTAAGATGGAACTGTGGCAGTGTCGATTCGTGAAATTACAGTGTCAACGATCGAAATCGATCGTTAATTCGATGTTGTTGCGTGAAATGTCGAAATACTGCGAAGCATCGGATGATCGGGACTAATTCGTCTCTTTTTCATGGTTATTTCTTTGCTTTGCGCTAATATTCACCGATATCGACTATCGCGAAACCACGAAGAAAATAGAGTAAGAAAGAGAGTGAGGAAAAGGGGGACGGGCGGGAAGAGAGAGAGTCGGTGAGTGTGAGAGGGGGTGGGGGAGAGGACGAGAGAGCGAGCGCGGGAAATGAACAAATTTTTGAAATGGAACGTTGGATTGTTTCTGGCGTGCAAATTGGAAACGATTGTTGAGAGTTGTACTGTTTGGAACGCGGTATACATCATGATCATTCTAGGAGCGGGAATAGATCTTTCAGAGGACTCTTTGAAATCTCAGATCACCTCGATATTACAATTTTAATAGCATTTCGAATAGGACGATGGTTTTTGCAAGGGAGTTCAGAAATTTCTGATAGTATTGAGAATTTATTCAATTTATACGCGGTCGACTCGTTTAAAACGGTAATATACATATGATTATCCTTTTTATTTGCGCTTCTTCGTTAGAAGAAACCAGATGGTTGTAAAGCTAATATTCGCTGTTATCGATCATCGCGAAATTACCAAGAAAATACAGTAAGAGAGAGTGAGGAAGGGGGACGGGCGGGAGGAAAGAGAGTCAGAGAGTGCAAGAAGGGGCGGGGGAGAGGACGAGAGAGCGCGCGCGGGAAACGAACAAATTTTTGAATAGGAACGTTGGATTGTTTCAGCGCGAGTGCATATCCATTCACGTCGGCCAGGCTGGCGTGCAAATTGGAAACGCTTGTTGGGAGTTGTACTGTTTGGAGCACGGTATACACCCGGATGGACAGATGCCGTCAGACAAAATGTTCGGGGACGATAGTTTCAGCACTTTCTTCAGCGAGACTAGTGCTGGGAAACACGTGCCGAGGGCGGTGTTCGTCGATCTAGAGCCTACGGTGGTCGGTAAGCGAGAACGAGGGAAAAAAGGGAAAAGAATAGAAAATGGAAAACGAGAATGAAATGCAAGTAGAAATGGAGAAGTGATGGAAAATGAGATACGACAATTGTGTTTGCAGACGAGGTACGAACGGGAGCGTATCGACAACTGTTCCATCCGGAACAATTGATCACCGGCAAGGAGGATGCGGCGAACAATTACGCGCGTGGTCATTACACCATCGGCAAGGAAATCGTCGATCTGGTGATCGATCGAGTGCGCAAGTTGGCGGACCAGTGCACCGGATTACAAGGATTTCTGATCTTCCATTCGTTCGGAGGCGGCACCGGCTCGGGTTTCGCTTCTCTATTGATGGAACGACTTTCCGTCGAGTATGGGAAGAAGTCGAAATTGGAATTCGCGATTTATCCGGCGCCGCGGATTTCCACGGCGGTCGTTGAACCTTACAACTCCATTCTCACCACGCACACAACCCTCGACCATTCGGACTGCGCTTTCATGGTGGACAACGAAGCGATATACGACATTTGTCGACGGAACCTTGACATAGAGAGACCTACTTACACAAACTTGAACAGACTGATAGGACAGATCGTGTCCTCGATAACGGCTTCGTTGCGATTCGACGGCGCGTTGAACGTCGATCTAACCGAGTTCCAAACGAATTTGGTACCATATCCGAGAATTCATTTCCCGTTGGTGACCTATGCCCCCGTGATTTCAGCCGAGAAAGCTTATCACGAGCAGCTCTCCGTGGCAGAAATTACCAATTCTTGCTTCGAGCCGGCGAATCAAATGGTCAAGTGTGATCCACGACACGGAAAGTACATGGCCTGCTGTATGCTGTACAGAGGAGACGTTGTCCCGAAAGACGTAAACGCTGCGATCGCTACCATCAAGACCAAACGTTCGATACAATTCGTAGATTGGTGTCCGACTGGATTCAAGGTCGGGATCAATTATCAACCACCAACAGCCGTTCCCGGTGGTGATTTGGCCAAAGTACAACGGGCAGTCTGCATGCTGGCCAATACCACGGCCATCGCCGAAGCTTGGGCCCGGCTCGATCACAAATTCGATCTTATGTATGCCAAGAGAGCTTTCGTTCATTGGTACGTCGGCGAAGGAATGGAAGAAGGAGAGTTCTCCGAAGCTCGCGAAGATCTTGCAGCGCTCGAGAAGGACTACGAAGAAGTTGGACTTGATTCGATCGATGTCGACGCGGAGCCGAACGACGAATACTGATGCAGCTCTTGGTTTTTCCACTCTCCTCTCCCTCCGTCTCGTATACGCCTTGTCTTTGCTCTTTCCCTTCACGCGCTCTCTTTTTCTCGTCGCAAACTACCCTAGCAGCATTTATGGTTGGCATTTTGCTGGACTTTGGTTGTAATTTTGGTTGGCCAACCATTATAAATCGATGTCGCCTTTTTACGCAGGTAGGCCAACGTCATTGTAACACGAACGGTCAACTGCGCCCCCTTACATATTATTCTGATCTTCTCTTTTACGGTTATTTGTACAGTATATAATAATTAACACGTTTTTAATTGTAGCAACGTTTCCAACGTCTGTAAGACGTACGCTATTTAACTTTTAATTACTTGCATACAGTATTTACAATCTCGAAACTTTAAATTTAGCGTTTCAAGCATAAACAGAGATGTCGATTACACTAGCAAATATTTATTTTGCAATAAGGTAATTATTTTATTAGATAAAAATTGATTCATGTTGGAGTGATATAAAGGTCCATGCAGTTATGTACACAGTAGAGTGTGAGTAAATGTAGATAAAAACTTGGTAAATTTCTTGTTAATTAATCGACTATAGTAATTGTAGGCCCAACATTGGATATTCGTTGGCAAATTGTCATAAATTTTCGTCGTAGGCCCACCAACCATATCCCAACCGTTGGCCACTGTTGGCCAACCATAAATGCAACTATAGGGTATAAAATTCCCACAATTGATCTGAAACGAGATACAGGACGCAACCACTAGGAGAAATCAACGTGAACAATGTAATACTACACAAAGAGTATTGACAATGCGAAAAATCTATTCCGTACAATGTACAATTTAAAATTGCACCTGAAATGTTCGTCCAAGTAATATATATACGTATATATATATATATATATAAAAGCAAGCATAGCAATACCCGAAAATTATATTTCTGTGGTTGCTTCGTGAATTTCAGACGTAATTTTGTTTTTATTGCATTACACAAACGGGGGCTGGGAAGGCGAAATTAAATAGCGGATTAAATACATCAGCGTGACGCCTTAACAAATTAAAAACGTAAAAACATTAACAGTACAATATAGTTCCTTATCATAGACGTAATGCGATGGCAGTCTTGAGTCCTGGAAAGATGCTGTGATTGTTGCACAATTAGTTTTACTTCCGATCTTCTATTTTCTATTTTCTATTTCCTATTTCCTATATTCATTCGTCTTCTAGATACGCACTTTTTGTTTCGCATTGCGACCTCCGACTCTTCGCTGTCTCGCGTTGTCATCTTTATTCGGTTCCATTCGTTTGTGTTTTCATTTCTTTTCTTATTTATTTATTTATTTATTTGCAATAAGCTTTTGTTCGTGGCAGTGTCTGCGAATGGAAAGAAAAGTAAAACGATTATATTAACGGCAACAGTACCCGTGGAGTACGTGAGAAGAGGAAATGACGGTACAGTCTTCCCTCGCATAGTGTTACTACAATGATTCCGCGATCTAAGCGCGATGGAGCTTCCCGATCTAAGCCAGATCGCCTACCCCTTCCAGTGGGGGGCATACTCCGCTTAATTCGGAGTATAGTTAATTAAAACAAATAAATATAATCGCAATTCTATCGTGTTTGGTCTCGTTTTAATCAGGAAAATGTCACCAAACCGTTGGCAAAGGTTTCGTAACGAAATACAGTATTTTATCGATATAAGTCCCCAGCACGGGTCTGCCGAGGGACATTTATGCGCCAGGGATAGTATTCTTTGACTTTTGCCGAATGCAGAGAAGGACAGCCGAGCTCGAGAGGCCTCAGTCGCCGAGAAGTGTAAACATATCTAATCTGAATTTCTAACTTCTTTATTTTTCATTATTTTTTTATGGAACTCTTATTGACATATTTGTGGCATTTTTCTAATGCAAAATCATACCAAATATGATATAATTCCGATGATATTTACTTGTGTAATCGACGATTAAAGTTTCGAGCGCAAGGAGCGCGAGCCTTTGAACTGTGCCGCCGACTGCGACTCTCCGTGTCTCTTTCTTTCCCATGCGCTATCTTTCCTTGCGCTCGAAACTTTAATCGTCTATTACACAAGTAAATATCATCGGAATTATATCATATTTGGTATGATTTTGCATTAGAAAAATGCCACGAATATGTCAATAAGAGTTCCATAAAAAAATAATGAAAAATAAAAAAGTTAGGAATTCGGATTAGTGTGATCTCGCCGATATACTCGAGCCGCATGATGTCATACTTCTCGGCGACCGAGGCATTTCGAGTTTCATGGCTCCTCGAGGGGGTATACCCCGCAGTAGTGGGGATAGATCTGGGACATTTACAGGCCAGACATTTGGGACATTTATGGATAAAATACTGTAAAAGTAGTGGGGACAAGAAAGTAACACTATCCGCAGAGACGAAAGTGACACTATGCGAGGGAAGACTGTATATGCGATTTTTGGGATGCGTCGCGACCGAATATTTCAGTGGTAAACAACAGGGAAATCTGAATAGAATATGTAAGACGTATATATATATATGTATAACGGCCGTGAGTAACAATACGATTCATACCGTTGCAGCAACCATGACAATCTCTATCTGGCGGCTATGAAAAACGCGTTCTAAGTTTACTGCGTCTATGCGAATTACAGTAGCGCCAGCTTGTCTACGCTAATATAAAAAGAATGCACAGACGTGGAAACCTCCTGCCTACCTTGTCTTACTTTGCGCGTCTTCTCGGAAGATATTCCAAAATATAGGTATGAACGGTAATGGCCGCGAGTCAACGAATATCCAACTAACTCGGAGCTCGGAGCTCGGAACTGTTAAAAGATGACAGTCTCGCCGTCTTGCGATCGCTACATCGAGGAATCGTTATAGAAATCTCCGATGTGTTTCACGAGACTCTTCGCCGGCATAGTGGTCCGAGAACGCGATTGTATTAGTCGAAAGTCTATTTTCGAGGTTCAACCTTTTTTTTTCATTGTCACTAACTTCTTGAGTTATCCTTAAGTATTCAAAATGAAGTTATCCTCAAGTGTTTAAGGAAAAAGGAATATACATTTACAAGAAAAAAAATATCGATGACCTTGAAAACTCCGGAAAAAATTATCTTGAGAAAAAATACAATTTGCGAAGCATTTAGGTGTTACTTATGTTAGTTAAACTGAATAACTAAAATATATTGCGTTGAAAAATGTCGATATGGGTGTCTCTTTGATTTTGACCAGATTCGTTATCAGTGGCTTCTTTTTCTTTTTTAAACAGAACTAGCCTGAAATTTGAACATGGGAGTGGAATGAAAGATTCCTAGATCTAGCGATCTCTACTCTTTAAACATGAGGGGGGTAACTGTATGTCAAAGAGGAAGGTTTAGTATCGACTAGTCATCATGATAGTAGAGGGGCAAGAAAAATTTCAAAAAACTTACGAAGAAGGTCTTTGCACACGTGCAATAAAAGATTCGTTATCAGTGGCTTCGAAAACATTTGATTACCAACATTTAGACTTTCGGCCAGCAAAATCGCGTTTTCGGGCCACTGTGCGCCGGTCGCTCGGTACAGTACAATAAAGATACAAGATCGACCGATTGATCGCTCGTCGATAGAAACAAAGTTATTGTTGACGTTTGCGATTTGCGTGTACGTACCAGAATTAGGACTACCTACGCCTCGACTGGCTTCTTCTTTTCTTTCTTCTTCTTTAGGAATGACGGTGTCCTGAGGCCTTTCTTCTTCTTCTTTTCCTTCTTTGGCGATTCCTCGCTAACGCTCACATCCTGCGACACGGAACCCTTAACACGGAAGGTCCCAACCATAACCATAAACCTTTTTGCATGCACATGCAAACAGCCAATTTTTTGCAAATACAAAACTACATGCTTTTCCACCCTTATCTCGCGGATTCCCACGGTCCCTTCGTCCCTCTTAATTCTGGCCCGTCGCGCGCGGCCCCTCTCTTTCTCAACCGTTTTTTGGTAATGTACAAAAATATGAACACGAACGATAAATTGTCCACGACTTTAAAAGAAGAACAATATCCCACCCCTGCCGCCCCAATCATGCAAGCGAACATTATCGACAGACTAGCTTGTTTAAAGGCCGTTTGTAACACTATTTATGCATGAGTTTAAAAATATTTATGTCGTCAACTTGAAGCGATGAAACGATGAAATACGAAACGTTGTCGGACAAGCTTTCCGATAAATAAACTTTCCGAGAGGTGTACAGTGGGTGTACAAAGTATTCGTACACCTTTTTAAAATGAATAACTTTTTCAAAATTGCACCCAACAGCCCGAGTTTTTTTATGACGTTGGAAAATATAATTTTTTAAAGAATGAAACTTTGTACACGTATATAACTCACTTGGACTTACAAAATACATGCTCCAAATTAGAGGCACAGATAAAAAATTTTCTAAAATCGAGACAGAAAAAGAAATTATCTACACATTAGCTAATAAACTAAATCTTCGTTAGTTATTCGTTTTTAAAAGGTGTACGAATACTTTGTACACCCACTGTATTTGTGTCGTCAACTTGAAACGATGAAATACGAGACGTTGTCGGACAAGCTTTCCGATAAATAAACTCTCCGAGAGGTACGTATGTGGGTCGGTGGTGGAAACGATAGTGTCTCGATGTCGTCTTCAGACACATTTTAAATGTCCTCGAACTTTTCCAAAGTCGAACTTGGTATTCGAACCTGGCGTAAATGAATTTTGTCGAAGTAACGCTAAAACTGTGAATCACTGAGAACACGAACAATAAATAAGTGATTGGACCGCGTCAAGTTGCTTCGAGGAAAGCTCGGGAACAACATAAAATGTGTCAGTGAACGAAAGTATGGGCAACAAACCTCTTTGCTACTTTGTGAAAATGTACTGTGATGTGCGTCCGAGTGATCGCCGTTTACAGTATTTTCTCCTGTAACATAAAGCATAAAGTTACGCATCGCAAAGTCAAAAGCACGCGCCCGCAACGATTGTCGCAGGTGCAAACTATACACTCGGTTAGTTTTCTTCGTCTTGGTAACGCGCGTTAACCAAGGTCGCAAAACATGCAAAAATTAATGAATTGCCGAGACCATGATCAAGCATATGTGAATGGCGAAAGAAACAGAACAGACAAGCTACAGTCGCGTCGATTTGAAAGACACAGGAACAATTTATTTCGCTGCAAACGCAAGATATACATGTCTGGTGTGCGAAGCAGTCGCAAAACACGAAAAGCAACAATACAAATGAGAAAAAAACAGAAAAAAAACGCATTCTTCGAATTACATTGTCGCTCGGCCGACAACAGCTGTTGCAATAAAACCGGCTAGACGCGAGAGCGTATGATTAACACGCAATTAACAGAACTAAAAATTAAAAGAAACCATCAAAAGATAAATAATTCCGCATTCCGAATATAAAAGTAAATCAATAGAAACGAAACTGAAAAAGCGTTCTTCGCAATATGATTCGATGCTCAGGTCTTTCGCGATCTAACCCTTTGCACTCGGAGCTATTCTAATTCGAAAACCGAATTCTATAAATATGAAAAATTGATATAATGTGCAATATCTTCAGTGGTTTATTAAAATATTAAATAAAATTGAATAACTCCGAGTCACCACTCGAGTGCAATGGGTTAAACCGATTATGAAGGAACATCTTCGAGAGAATGAACAGCCACGCTCGGGAAACCAAATGTTCGATTGAGGTAGTTTCGAAATGAACGTTTCTTTCGTATTCTTTCGATTGTAACTGACGAGATCTCATTCTCGTGACAATAATCATCCCGTTGTATTCATCGACGCTACAAATGAGCTCTCGGTTTCCTCGTTTATAGATGGCAGAAAGCCATGATCGAGCGCGCAGCAGTGATTAACGCAGTAAATACAGTCGTCGGAAAACTCGGAACTTTTCAAAGAAGTCTCGTCGTCGACAAGATCCTCGAATTCTGATAGTTTCGGCGACTCTGTTTGCTTGTCGTCGCTCTCGTTCTCAAACGAATTGCCGAAACTGACTTCTCGCTCTGCGCAACTGACGCTATCGGAACTCGAAACCGAACCCGAAGACGACCCTCCTGCCAGTAACACAGTTGCTTCGTCACTTGTGCAGTTATTACATCGTGTCTCGTGTTTTCCATCGTCTGCATCGTCGACAATGTAACTATCGCGACTCGTCTCGACTCGAAAATTCAATTCAACCTCTTTTTCGTTGTCTATCAAGTTTCTTCTCGCTATCGTGTGGAATTCGAAAACGGCAACAGACTCTGTCTTGGCTCCAATAACCGATTCTGCTGTAACAGTGACAGGTTCGTTCTCTTCCTCGGTCAAGGAAATTTGATTTCTTGTAGTATTTTCAGCTTCTTTAAGATCCGCGTTCGCACAGTCTTTAGCCTGTTTGAAAGACCAGTCCGCGATCGTTTCAGCCGCGGTGTTCTCGGATTTCCGTTCAAATTGATCGTTCGCATCGTTTAAATTGTTTACATCGATTACGTGGTGGACGATTTCGCGTACAACGAAGATGGGTATGTCTTCCCTGCTTCTCTCGCGTGTTTCGACGTTCTTCTCCGTGGGATGATAAATTTCCTCTTTCGCCGTGGACAACAACGTCGATGACGAAAGACATCGAGACAGTAAAGGCGATAAAGTCGAGGTGGACGTGGACACGTGTAACTCGCCGTGCTGATCGATCGACCGTGTACCGCAAAGAGTATAAACTCTCTCGAAAATTTCTGCGACAAGACAAGAGATACTCGCGTAAATATCGTTGGCGTCAAGCTCTGCGATGATTTCGTCCGCACTAATGCTGATATCATTTCGGAAATCGTCACCGGTGGCCTCGAGCAATTCCAAAACTATGGATCTAGACAATTCCAACATGTCCGATCCCTCGTTCGAATAAACTCCGGTATTTTCGCTGCCGAACGAACGATCGTGTTTCTCGTTATCTTCGAGAAGATCCTCGAACCAGATGAAATTAGGAGCTTCCTCGAGATCACGATCTTGTTGTTTCCCTTCGTTCAATCGGTTGGGAGAATGTGGATGATTATTGTTTGTTTCGTCTGCTAGCGACATTTTCTTGTTCACGTTGTCCAGGCACTCCGACTCCACGGGAGGTGTCAAACTATACAGTAACGTCATATCCGCCTCATTTAAGTTGTATTTTGTCGAAATCCCGATAGCTGTCTGTGAAAGAGCGTTTGATCTTATCTCCTTCGAACGCGCGGACGCATTACCGCGGCTTAGAATTTCCGCGATACGGTCTGAAACGTTCGATTCGACCGACCTGTAACTCATTACTTCGTCTTTATCGTTTTCTCGAATTTGTTTATCGGGACAAGTCGGTAAATCGAATATTTCCATTGTTGTTTGATCGACTCCTGTTCCGCTCGCATTCCACAGATTTTTTAGCTCTTCCGTCTTCATCTCCTTCTTCTGCTCCTTCACAGTTTTCATTCGTACCAAACTCGAATCAGACAAGGTGTCGAGTTTTTGGTATATTATTTTCGAAATGTATATTATTGTAGATGTCATTCGCTCCGCGATCATACCACTTCGAACTACCTCTAACCGAGGTCCGTGTTCATGTTCTTGATCGTGTTCGCGAAAGTGTTCGGGAAAGTGTTCGGGAAAGTGTTCGTGTCCGTGTTGATGTCGAATGCATACTTGACAAACGCATTCCTCGTTATCGACGCAAATTTCATTCTTCATCTCTCGACCATTTTTACTTTCGCTGCAGTACCTGCTCGGCGAATCACGATCTGCAACCACATCGTCTAAGAACACTACTTTTGTTTAGGAAAATTCACCCCCTTCGGTGTTATGATCACGGATGCTCACACCTGTGTACCTGAAACTCGACGTGTTCGCGAGAAACCTATGTAAAGAGACCGTAACGCGTTGCAATAAACTATTAAATAAGATGCGTATGCACAGCGACAATGTGGTCATCAGGAATTCGTATTCTTTGGATTTTCTACTTTCTTAGATTTGACAGTGTTTTGGGACACTCCTTCTAAGGCTCGACGATTCGTAATTGATAATGGTAAGTGACAAGCATAATTACGATACGATAGATAGCGTTAACCGTGCGTGCAGAAAAGAACAAAACAGAAAATGAACAAGACAATAAAACCATTGATAAAAACAGCAAACATGTGGACATGCGAATTTAGGGTCATGTACGGTGCAAGCGTTAGTGATCATAAATGAAAAGTATTGTGATAGAAGGTAGCAGAACAAATCTAACCCTTGGCACTCGATTCTTAAATATGTCGGTATCTAACCAATTACTAAACGTTTAGGTATTTTCATATTCATGAAATTTAAAAAATTCTAGCTAGGAAGAAATGTTTAATTTTCGAGTGCAAAGGGTTAAGATTCTCACCGTAAACCTCGACGAGGATACATAGAAACGATTAATAAGAAATATAGGAGTGGGGTAAAAAAGAAAAAAGCTCATGCGAACCAAGACTTTCCACGGAATTCGCTCTTTCTCAATCCTTTACCTGATCCTTGAGAATGTTACGTGTCTACACGAAAGCGAGAGTATTATTTAACAAATGGAAAAAACGCTTCCGTGACGACACGTACAATATAAATAAATATTACCAATCCTTATACTCTTACCGTCGCTCAGGACAACTTCTGGCTGACTCGGCGCAGGCACTTGTTTCGTTTCTATCCGGAGCACTCGCGGTTCTGCGAATCAAAATTAAATGTCTCTGGTTATCTCTGTCCATACACACTGTATACAGGGTGGGGCGTTGTGAACAGCACACATACACATGTATACTTACCATCTCTGCTTTCTTCTTCAGTTTCTGAAGTTACCGAGACCGGCGACTGGATCGGACTTTTCGCAGTACTGGACTCATGTGTTGCGCGACTAACGTTAAACGACGATAAGGCTTCCGATTCTGACTGCGACTCGTCGTCTAAATCGAGAAGAAGATCATGCTATAGTACTCCCTACATGAAACGAGTTCCATTTCGAATACAGTATTTTATCAATATAAGTCCCCAGCACGGGTCTGCCGAGGGACATTTATGCGCCAGGGATAGTATTCTTCGACTTTTGCCGAATGTAGAGAAGGACAGCCGAGCTCGAGAAGCACCGAGAAGTATAAACATAATTAATCTGAATTTCTAACTTCTTTATTTTTCATTATTTTTTATGGAACTTTCATTGACATATTCGTGGCATTTTTCTAATGCAAAATCATACCAAATATGATATAATTCCGATGATATTCACATGTGTAATAGACGATTAAAGTTTCTGGCGCAAGGAGCGCGAGCCTTTGAACTGTGCCGGCGACTATGGCTCTCCGCGTCTCTTTCTTTCCTATGCGTTGTCCTTCCTTGGGCCAGAAACTTTAATCGTCTATTACACAAGTGAATATCATCGGAATTATATCATATTTGGTATGATTTTGCATTAGAAAAATGCCACGAATACATTTTTCAAAGTCCCATAAAAAAATTATGAAAAATAAAGAAGTTAGAAATTCAGATTAGTATACCCGATTAGTATGATGTCATACTTCTCAGCGATCGAGGCCTCTCGAGTTTCATGGCCCTTCAAAGGAGTATATGTACCCCGCAGTAGTGGGGATAGATCTGGGACATTTATAGGCCAGACATTCGGGACATTTATGGATAAAATACCGAAAAGATTGGTAGCGCGTTATCACTCACATGGATCTCCTTTTTGTTTGCGTTCGACTTCTTTCTTATATTGATCTAGCTCTTGATCCGTGACGGCGTCGAAAGGATTTTTGGCATACGGAGTTTTGTAGACCATCGCGTTGTGCTGGAAACCTCGTTGAATGATACCTTTACTGGCTGCCCCCACCAAAACTACTTGTTCGCCGGTTCCGCTAATCGTGGCATCCTTCGAACCAAGAAAACGCTTGTATCTCACATTCTTTTACGCTCTTATGTTTATGGAAAGCATAGCTACTATACAATAATATTCGACTGCGATAAATATCGTTTGGCCGGACATCGTTATGCGAATCTCTATAAGATGATGTGCGTTACCTGCATCTTCTTAGCTTCCTCCCATGTAACACCTTCTAATATATGAGACTGTGGTCCGGCCGATATCTTGTCCGCTCTTCGATAATCTTTTATCTAGAAACATCGAAATGCCAATGTGGAAACACAGCGCGCAAAAGTTGATGCATCCTCTTAATTTTCAAGTACTACACGTTACATCACGAATAACGAATACTTACGCGCGAAGTGGGAACACTTACCTGTTGTTGTATTTGCTTAAACTCCTTCGGATTGGTGTTTTTCGGTACAAATTGGAGAGCACTGTCGATCTTGACCGGTGTACTGCTATGGGTCGGTGAGCCGTCTGGCACCCACTGCACACAAAACCAGAACGTTAGTCGACCACCGTCAATAATTCAACGTACGGTACAGCATCGTCAAAGTGTGTTTCGCATTGTTTGCGTACGCTATGTGTGCCTGCGTAGTCGGTGAGGTCGTCGCGTATTATTGCAAACCATAATATCATATCATAGGATGGTACGGTGCAATATTATATTATGTTACATTCTAGTATAGTATAGTTTATAGTATTTCGGGAGAGATGCTGTAATTTTTAGTATCGTTCGCCCATCGAATTCGACAGTTCGAGTTCTTCGGCTCGTCAACGACTTTCATTAGTTTGCGAACGAATTCCGTATGGAATTCTGAATGAAACGCGTAAACTCGTCCGCGTGTATCGATCGCGAATATACTTCTTTTCCCCGTAGACGTTTCCTTTTTCTCTATTTACAGGGTCGATCGATCTGGTTTTGTATATGCAGTGGGGCGAAGAATCGAACATTCATCGCTTCGACGACACGACTAACAGGCACACGTTCATACACAATCCCGAATCGACGTTTTACGGCTACCGGTAACATCGTGATCGCGTAAATTCGGACAGATGAACCGTGCAACTTCGTCGTTCATGAGAACAAGACTGATCGAACAACCGCAACATCTTATTTCTTTATCACTTTTCCTTGGCTAACATAAAAAAAAGGTCCATTTCTTTTCTAAAGAATTACCTATACACGATGAACAGTAGACATATATTTATTTGAATATCAAGAAGCTACAATAGAGAAATCCAGTAAAGTTTATTAACGGCGACAATCGTTTTAATACGGACCAAACGACACATTGCTTACGGCTCGATAGACAGAATTATATTTCGAGTTCGATCACAAGCAAAAGTCCATGCGAGTCATTTCGATGATTCTTATATGATAAATTACGTTTCTGTTGCTTGCTCTCTCAATCCTCCCTTTCTCTCTCTCTCACTCTCTCTCCATTTCGCACGCCCCCTAATTCTTTTCGTAGACTATATATATCCGCAATGTATCTTCTATTGAATTAGCATAAAATGGAATGCATGTAACAGAATACGAACGTGGTTCACGCGCGACAATCAGTCCAGTGATACGATATAGCTACAGACAGTAGAAGCGTTCAAATCGTTCGAGTAACTTTTTTGAAGAAGAGACAAACAAGTTTAAAGGGAATGGCGGTTCGTTCGTTGAAATGGAACTATATGTGTTTCTCGAAAGCGAAAGAAAGTCGAGGAACGATATCTAGTCCTACCATTCCTCTTTTTGCTTATCGACTAACGAAACGAGTAATAGTTACAAAAAGTTGCACGTACAATTTCTTTTCTTCCAAACGAATAGCGAGCGATAGTTCCTAAACAATGACGAATATAAGAACACGTGTCTTGGAAACATTTATGAACGTTGATACTGACATTTTTTTCAATAGTACCTTTTTTTTCTCATAATATAGTTTGCACTTTTCGTTCAACATTTCGATAACATTTTTTCCCGAATTGCACCTTACATTTTTTTTTAGAAGTTATTATTATACGTGCTCTTCCGTACGCAATTATGCCTCCGAGTCTACTCGGTTTTATTTTCAAAAGTGATAACCTCTACCTTTGTGATCTTTTTCGGGTCAGGAGTTCCGGTCTCCAGTATTTCAACCTTCTGATACACATTCGGTGAATTCAGCCAACGCGATCTATCCGTGCCTTTCCGACCGCCTTTCCAAAGTCTGTAAAAGTGAAAGACAAACGGTTCGATTTGTTTTACCTCGTTAACAATTACATTCACGCTCCCGTCCATAAATCACCGGACACGCACTTATCTTCAACAAAATTGTAATTAAAGAATACAAGCTCCCAGCTTGATTTTACTGTTTTATTTTGATTAGATGTAGCTATTATATACTTGGAAGTTTTTTATTAATTTGAAGGCATTCTATAATTTATTTTGCATTATTCGTGATAAACGATTGATTATCAACCTTTTTTCTATATCGTCAAATTTTTCTGAACTTATGGATTTATGGACGGGAGTGTATATATATATATACGCGCGATCAATTCGTATATTTACCCTTGTTTGTACAGCTCTTCCTCTTCGAGTAAATATCCCAAGGATGAAACTGCCGGCGGTACTTCGACGTCATTCCGAGGTCGTGGAGGTTCTCCTTTCACCAATGGATTTCTATACATGTAGCCTGTACGAAATCCCTACAAGAAATAAAAATGAATTGTTTCTTGAACAAACACAAGTATGATGCCCGATAAAAATGCTGAGATGAAGATAGAACGATGAGAAAGATCGGTAAGAATGAAAGAAGAAGATAAGAAAAAGAAGAGAAGGGTACGACAAATGCTTACGGCATTATCGAGCATCCTCATGAGAGCATCGAATTCGGATCCGCCGATTCGCCAACGTTTCTCGAGTTTCTCAGCTAAAGCCGTCCCCTCGGGGATCGAGATCGTTTGCTGCGGAAATGGCGGTTTTCTAGAAGCCTCGAATATAGCTTTCTTCGATTCGTCGGAGATAAGATTTAAATTATCAAGCCCAGCAGGCATCAATTTCAGTTGCGTCTCGCAAGCTAACACCGTATTGTAAACGTTGTAGAAGGCTTCTTCGACAGTTTCTCCGCAACAAAGAGCTCCGCGATTCGTCAACAGCATCACTTTGTTCACTGGACCAAGATTTCTGGCTATTTTCTCCTTCTCCTCCGGTTCGAAAGACCCGCCTACGTACTGATGCGAGCTCACCTCCCCTATCACTATACTCTCTTGTCCGATAGGCAACAGACCACACTTTAAAGATGAAATCTGTACAAAAAGGTTTCCAAACATTTCGCCAAAATTAGTCGCATAGCAAACACGCGCGAATATCGTTATAGAATGTAAGATAAAAGCACCAATAGTTTTTGTCCTTTATTACGGGCCTTGGAATTAATTAATATGAGAAACTATATCTACTGCACCTTCTCCGAAAGATTATTATGTCTAGAAACATTATGTTTCACGTTTTCCTGAAAAATGACCAATTACCGGTGCCTTTACGTCACTAGGTACGACTCTCGAATAGTTTTTCACTTACGGCGGTAACGGACGGAGTGGTGATGTGAACGATGCACTTGATGTCAGGCCTAGCGGCATGAATCGTCGAGTGTAATTGAAATCCTGTCACGTGGACCCCGAAATTGGTCGTTCCTTGTTCCACGATCGTCCCTTGCATATCAACCTTCACCAAACTGGAGGCAGTTATTTCGTGGTATAGCAGCCCATACGGATTAACTAAAAAGTGTTCTTGATCTTGATTCAAACGAGCCGTGATTTGTCCACCTACGCCCTGAGTCCAACCGTATAGGTCGAGCAACCTAAACACTGCCGCCAACTTGCAACGCAGCAATTTCTCTCCTTTCGCGTATCCCATGCTTTCGACACCGCGTATATCGTTAATAGGTAAAACGCAATTCGAATCTGCGAACAGACCGACCATGGTTAATCGGATCACTGAAAGAACGTTTATTAATGTACTTCCCAACCTACTTTTAAATACATTGCCGTTAAACCGAGCACCTTGCGCACCCATCATATCCGAAATTTGCTGCAGAAGGCCGGATGACGCGGCTCCGTCTTTCATTTGCGTTTCAATAATTCGTTCCAGTTCTTCCCGAAAGAGTCTCGAGTTCATCATCATCTCGACTCTCTTCCTTCTCTCCATTTCTCTCATATCCTATAACAGAAATTACGAATCGTTCAATTTTCCGCGCTGTTTTACTTTATCGGAGGAATAAATGATATATTAGTAGACAGCCGATCTTTATGCAAAATAAAAATGTTCTACCCGATTTGCAACAAACCGGAGCGAAATGGAAATTGATTTTTTTTTCTTAACATGTTTAATAGGTTGGAAATAGTATAACAGTATTTTTAAATTCTTCATAAATATATCAAATCCGCTGTCTAGATTTTAGACAAAGATATACCGCGTGTATTACCGCGTCGATATCGGCAGGCCTCATTTTACTTTTCTCCTCTTCCGTCAAGCCGTCCATTATGCCGTTTGTATGCGGCTCGGACAAGGTTTGTTGCTCGCTCGTGTCCGTCATCCTCGGTCAGCTAGTATAGGTCCTCTCCTCAAATTTCGATCTCTTCTTCGTTTCCCTAAACTATAAACCGTTATTACGTATTTCTCGTTCGAACCGTTTGTTTCATTTTTCGTTTCAGCATTACCTTCACAACCAATACCGCCGCCACTGCCGCCGCAGCCACCACCACCGCCTCCTCCGCCTCCTCCGCCTCCTCCGCCGCCGTCACTTTCTTCCTTCCCCTTTGCAGGATACCGACTAGAACAAATTTTATTTTTCAAAACCACAGTGCTATTTCCCTATGATTTCTCAAACTTTGTGGATACGAAATTGGTGTAATACCTCGTACAATACCTAAATGTTTAGTAAATGATTAGATACCGACACATTTAATAATGCAAACAATATTTTGAATAATGGTGCAGCAACTTTTAGTGGCGCCTCAGAGTCACCATTCGAGTGCCAAGCTCTCAATTTGCGCGTCAATTTCATAGTACTTCAGAAATCTGTTGCTCTCGGAGATTGACGCGAGAGTCAATCTCTCGGAAAGTCCTCTCAGGTGTGTGGCCATTCGAATTTCATGCGTGTAGCTCTCAGATGAATTTCGATAGTTATAAGTAGACCGTTCCCTTTCTGACGAATTTCACTCTCGAGAGTAACTCGCAATAGCTTTACCCTCAGATGGACACGCAGCTTTACGCATCTCTCGCCGATATCTGACACGTTCTAAATGCCAACGCGATCTACTTGGAAATACTTCTAATACAACGTCTAGAGATGTTACCGGCAACGCAAACAAAATAGAAAAAAGAATGAAAGGGAAACATCGGGCGTTGTTTCGATCGCGGCTTCCGGCGTCCAACTTGCACACGGCATTTTGTATTTCGTCGATCGACGGGACGCGGAGAACGTCAGAAAACCGGTAGAAGTCAGCAAACGATCAATAAACTCGCAGCCAACAGTCAAGTGTAACGCGCGTTGAATGCGTAGACAGTAGGGGTGACTGACGACAGGAATCCCTAGAACGGCTGAAATCGCAACGTTCTTTTTCCCTTTTTTCCCCTTTTTCCGTTCTCGTTTTTCGGAAATTCTTACTGCGTTTATTTATACCGCAGCCGCATCTCGTCTTTCCTTCGCCCCCACCATCGTTCTAGTCTCATGTTCCATCTATCTTTTCGTTTTCGTTGCTGCATTTCTTTCGCAAAGATTAATTAGCTAGCTTTTTCGCTGCACAACTTAACGCATATTTCCATCTGGTTGACAAAAAGAAACTACATATATTTACCGATTCCGTACACGAGCATTACGATAAACTAATTTGTCCGAAATCCGAAATTCACGATTATTTTATCGAGTCTCGAGTACGCTATCGCTATAACCTTGCTACCTAACCACGGTCGCTGCACTATAAATGCTAATTATTAAACAGCGGATTTTTTAAATTAAAAGAGAAAAACATGAAAACAATTTAAAAAATATAAAGACGTTATTTTTGAAATAAATCCTCGTTTAGCTTCATTGCCATGCAAATGATGTATAAATATTTCATTTTGCATAAAGATCCGCTGTCTACTAATCACACATGTTAATCGTATCCATAATTATGAAAGTTGTATTTTAAACTAAATTAATCCTTAGATAGTACTTGTGATTTCAACATTATTGGAATTCATTTAGCGTTAATGTCCTTTTCCTTTAATACTAGGTTTACGGAGCTCTAGAAATACCTATTTCACATTATTTTATAAACATAACAAGCATGTGTCTATACAAATTTTTGGCCATTTTTCCAATAATATATACCCAAAGAAATAAATTTGCTAAATAATTTCTCAGGGAACCATCTTTACAATCTTAATAATTGCAAATTAAGAATATTAGAACCCGTCATCTTGACGAGTCCCGTAAACCTAGTGTTAAATATCTCGAAACAAGAAGTACAGGGTGAACCATGAATCGTGATCAGTAGAGATTACGCTATTAGCAAATCTTTCGTCAACTCTTTTTTTCATGATTTGTCGAGGTCACCTTCAATATTATGCAAATACATCTTTTCACACCTATCTGTTAGAGGATTTCGAGATGAATTCGATAATTATGTTTTTTTTATAATTATGGGCACAATTGTACAACTGAAAAATGTTTTTCCTCGAAAGATTTTCGTCGATTTACCTTCACCCTACGCCTGGAACGTACAATTAGCCGTGACTAAATAGTCGAAGCCCGTCAATTGATGTTCATCAGTGTTATTTAACGGCAAACTTCAATTGAACGTTCTTTATTTATAACCGGTACTTGTATAATCGTTTACCCGCCGTTCTGCATCATTCGGTCAAGAGCGTGAGATTCTGTCGTTCCTCGACGGGATATACCGGTGAAAAATCAGCAATGCAAAGTAAAATTCGTAACGAGTTGGAGCGGTAAGACCTGATAATGGACCGGGCCGAATAAAACACGTATCGCGCGCGAGATACTTAATGTGACGCGTCCGCTGTTCCTCGACGCGATGATGTCATAACTTAAAACGCGAAGCTTATTCTGCTATCGTTGAATGGGTGGTACACGGTACACTGCGTTCGGCCGATCAAACATAGCACGCCGTATTCGTGACTGTCGAGTATACTCGTACCTGTATGCTTACAGCAATGTAGGTGTATCGCATGACAAATGTATTTGCCCAAAACGGAGTTTGTTCAATTTCGAAAGATATCCGATCGAACAGGTATTCAGCGGATCTCGATGCAAAATGAAAATTTTCTACCTGCGTCGCAACAAAGTGGAGTGGACTAGAAATTCATTTTCTTTCGATGATGTCATAACTGAAAACGCGGAGCTTATTCTGCTGTCGTTGAATGGGTGGTACACGGTACATTGCGTATTCGTGACTGCCGAGTATATTCGTATGTAGATGCGTGCAGCAATGTAGGTGTATTGTATGATAGACGTATTTGCTCGAAAGGAAGTTTGTCCAATTTTGATGCAAAATGAAAATGTTCTACCTGCATCGCAACAAAGTGGAGTAAATTAGAAATTGATTTTCTTTCGAAATATGTTTACTAGGTTGAAAACGATATAACAGCAGTTTGAAATTCTTCTAATGTGGTCCGATACACATGGAGAACCATTTCCCACGAAGTCTGCTTACATTGTACAAAAAATTCTTCTAATGTGTTTACTACTTCAATTTACACCTATTCAGTTTTGCTACAAATGCGTAAAATCCGCTGTCCGCTGAAGTTTCCATAGACTATGCTGAAATCGAGTACATCTCCGTGTAACAAGACACCAGAAGTAAAAGCGACGCGCCTTGGTGAAATGGCTCGATTAGATGCTGTCGAAAAGCGACGATTGCATTGAATCGATGATACGAATCGCAGGATTTCATTAATCGGAATCAAGATAGAACCTTCTTCTATAGAATCGAAACCGGAAAGAGAAAGAGCGAGAGAGAGAGAGAACAGTCAGTTTATTTCCAAGGCATAGACGATAGATTGCGCGCGGGCGGTCTCGAGCTCCTTCGACAAAAAATATAGATAGGCATGCGGTCGTTGTTGGAAAATGTGACCTGTTTCAAACGGTCGTTTTCTCGATTCAGACTTGTGACACACACAGTCAAAAATAATATGGAACTTTTCAAGATATACGAATTTGTCGTCGGACAAACACAGACACAGACACAAAGGACACAGATACGCGAATTGCACCGCACCCCATCGCATCTCGCTCTATCCACGTTACATCAATATTTACTATACATCCAATACAAGATGATCATGAGGACGTCGAGACGAACTCAGTTTACGATTATTCGTGTGAATACGCCCAAATGACCGAATCTACAATGTACGTGTTATGCCACCAAGTTTATAATTTGTCAATATCTTGTCAAGCTTCGTACGTTATCTCGGATGTTACTACACATACATCGAGTCGAATCAAGTAGACGATAATTCTGGAGGAATTTTTGAAA
Organism: Lasioglossum marginatum; assembly: GCA_028455795.1. Taxonomy (NCBI): domain Eukaryota; kingdom Metazoa; phylum Arthropoda; class Insecta; order Hymenoptera; family Halictidae; genus Lasioglossum; species Lasioglossum marginatum. The sequence goes on from CM052244.1 coordinate 1,708,007, forward strand.
AATGTCACGACGATTCGGCGACGACTGCCATAAAAACCAGTGCTCCTAACGGATCGATTAAACGCGTATGCAGAGGAAAGAACTGGAACCACCATGATCCACCCGGGGATACTGAAATTTCTTACTGGCAAAACAATCCGCAAACCGTCGAATTGAATGTGCCTTTGACAAGTAACAAGAAAGACCATAATCGATAGAATTGTTACGATCCGACCGAAAATTCTTGGGATTCGTGACAAACCAGAATAAACAGAATCGCCCGGGGTCACTTCTATGAACCTGCTAGTATATGCTAGAACGCAGCGACGGATGTTTCATCCTTTTCGACGGAAATTGGGAAGAAAATAAGGTCAATGATTTAACAATGCAAATGGCGATACAGCGACAGAGAACGATGGTTTTCGATGGCGTAACTATCGCAACGTAAGAGCATCTCGATAATTACCGTTAACGGTAGTTTCGCGGGATGCTCGAGGTACGGTGTGAACGATAATAATCTAGATGCGCGAGAATAGACGGTGTAACGTTATTCAAAAGCGATTATCGAACACCGAGGAAAAACTATCCAAGATTACCGCCTAATCGACGACACACCCCTTCAGCTACGTCATTCCTGTCAATTAATAGTAGCCACGATGTTCGCTCGCGTCTAAACAACTTTTCGGAATCGAAACGCGACTCTGTAGATCACACACAAGTTCTTCGGCCGTGCAAACAAACGTACCTGACAGAAAATCGGTGACTACCGTTGATAGTTGGTATACTCGTATCCGTTTGGGAAACCGTTCGACTCGCTGTTCGTATCACCGAGCGGTCGTTCCGTTCGGTGGACAGCTTCCCCGCCCCCGTCGCCGTCGATGCTCTTCCGGCGGCTGGCAGAGCCTTCCTCGAGCCTTCTCTACCTCCTGCTTCCCCCGTACTACTACTACTACTACTACTACCGTCACCACCACCACCGCCACCACCGCTACCGCCGTTACCACCACCACCAATTCCACGTTTCGTCGTCCCCACTGGTCCCCACTGTCTCCACTATGAAAAGCAAAGCGCGCCTCCCTTTCCCGTCACCCGTGTTCCGCACAAACTGGGACAACAGACGCGTTCTTTAACCTATTCTTCTACACATATATCTGGTTCGATATTCGAACGTGCTTGAATATTTCCATACACGATCTCATTTTTATTCTTCCGAATGAATGGCAAGCTTGTTTATCCTACTTGTACACCGTATACCACATACATGTAAAACTTTATCTCTCTGTTCGGTACAGATTGGTACAGATTCCGCGTCCCTTCTCTGCTCTTCCTTTTCATCTAATTCTAGGTTGAACGCCGAACACGCGGAACGTGCGCAGAACCCTGTTGCGCACCTATTCGCGAAACATTCGCGGCATCCAGGGCCGTGTTATGGTACCTTAGGCCTTAGACTATGTATACTTATAGAACCGGTATAAGTGTAGAATATGCGTAGCAGTGCTCCACGGAGTATCTGGTGCCCATAAGTCACGTCACAAGATAATTCGAAATTGCGGATGGCGATATAGAAGCGAAGTATGCAAGTGCATTTATGCATTATTTCGTAAACGTTTGGTAAAATGGTGGAAACTTGTTGCATAAAAAATTTTAAGGAACGACGAAACTATGTATTGTTCTTACTATTCTTTCTTTTTTAATACAGTAAGTTGTGAGGAAATAAATACAGGGCTGAACTTTAGAAACCCCCCCTTCCTTTCGACATGTGACATACGTCATTCTATTCGTTTTGACATGCTGAACACAAAATGTAACTGTCATTTTTGGCTGAAATGAATAGTTTTCGAGATATTCGTGAAAAACTGCAGTTACCATACATTGAATTTTCAGCACGATTCTAAATTTTCATTTTGTTTTTGTTTTTGTTTGTTTGGTCCTGCATCAATGAAAACGCAAACGCAACGTTCGGACTTTGTTTTGAAGAGTAGAAAAGAGTGGCGCGTATGCTGTATAGATGTCAAAGCGATTCCGAAGTCTTATTCCGAAAAGTTTATTTTAGGGGCGAGCGGAAATGAGATTAATTTTGGGTTAGGTTTGGCTATACAAAATTCAATGTGTAGTAACTGCAGTTTTTCACGAATATCTCGAGAACTATTCATTTCAGCCAAAAATGACACTTACATTTTGTGTTCAGCATGTCAAAACGAATAGAATGAGGTATGTCACATGTCGAAGGGAGGGGGGGGGGGGTTTCTGAAGTCTTACCAAATACAGATTTCATATTATCAACATCTACATTAAAATTGTACTTTTCCCAAATTATAATTGTCAGAATGAGTTAGCACTATATTTAAAACAATAGGAGAAAAGTAAAAATGAACGAGTGGTCAAATAAAATATATATTATACTGCGACTTCTCAACAGACCATAGCATTTTGCCCACATCCGTCATCCGGTAGACAATACAATCTTGGAACACGGCATGTTATCTGAAGTCGCATCTATAATATATAGTCGAAGGGCGGCACCGTAAGAGGGCAGCGTAAACAGCGAAATCAAAATACAATTTGAACCATTCAATAATTGAAAATCTTTACGCAACGCTTTTCTATATTGGTCCATGTTATTCCGATATTGATGCATACGATTTCGGTATCCTTCGATTTTGGTTTCTGGTGCAGGTGCACCGTTGGCGAGCGCTCGCCGAAAGACTTTCAATCTGACAGCGCTAAAATCTGAGGCGGCGATTATAACAGAAGACAATTTTCTTTTTAAACCACAATCGAAGGTTATTTTAAAGAAAAACCGTGGCATTTCGAAGACTCGCATCATACTGATGAAATCTACGGCCCTGGCGGCACTCCGGCGAGAGATCGATTCTCGACGTTACTGTTCAACTGACCGTACTGAAGTTAGCGTCCAATGGGAGTACATATTCAAAACTTCTAGAATTGATCTTGATTGATCGCGCATCGAATGCGATCCATCCTATCTATCGTGAAATACGATGATCGAAATTCATCGTCTATTCGAGCGGGACGATATTTAACATGTACCCGAATATAAAATTATAGTACAATAACCTAAATCACCGAAATCACGAGAATTTCTCGTCAGCATTGTCTAACGTGCAATTGCGTTTACAGATACGATGCGTTAACGTAGTAATAAAATTATAGCATTATTTCGTATGACACCGTTGCACATCGCTATGGCACACGTTCGTTTCTGTTCTTCTCCGGCACAGATATCTTCTTTATCGCGCGTTACATGTCGGTAGCACGCGTAGTTTAAAGTACGCCGATAACATGTTTACAGTTAACAAGCTTCAATCAAAAGTAATCGAATTATATAGGAGTGGAATAGAAGTATAGGTATAGAAGTGGAATGCCGCGTTGAATACGAACAGATACATAACGTGCTCCTTTAACAGCATCTCGTCCGTATGGATCCAGATCGAAAAACATTTTTCTTTTCTTTTTCTATCGAACTCTAGCACATGAAAAGGGTCTAATCATATAGACGACGCGAATGTTTGTATGCGTGTATACTTTCTCCTATCCTTGCGTACGTAGAAGGAGATCTTTGATTTGTCAATGAATCACGTACGAATACACCTAATACGGCTGTATGTATATTCATGTACTCGTTTGAGAATGTATCGCGTAGACATATATATAAAATAATGTATACAGGAGAGAGAAGGCAAAACCAACCGTCGCAGATAAGAAGATGGATCGAGACAGGTTCGGTAATACATCAGAAATCGTATTTGTTTCTCTTATTACATAAGAACCTGTTCGACGCTTCGACAATGTGCCGAGGAGTTTCGAGGGGGGCCGATATTCACAACATCGCGTTCCAGAAGTCAGTGTTAGTTTAGCTTGGAACCTGGCGACACGCGGGTCTACTTTGTTCAGCTAAATCCTCTACATTTTCGAGCAACGTGTCATATATACGCACTTACTTTTATTCCCACGACTAGAGCTCGTATCGAAGCATGAATTCCAAATTAAATATGAAATCGTTCGCGTCGCTGATAAGACAGGTACGTATAAGCACAGAATACACTTTTTATATCTGCTTTTATAATTTAATATATGGTATTAATATATCGTATAATTGCATAATCGGTTGATTAATAATTGCATACTTGTCGCGTATTATATCGAGGAAAAAGAATAGCGACCGTCATGCGTTTATTAATCTAAGCGTACATATGTATGTACGTACGTATGCGTGTGTATGTATATCATCTGTATCTAGCGAAAAACATCGTTCCGCAGTATTTATCTCGATTTTGTCCCAATTAGTACACAGATTACAAATCGAGTTTCTGCCAGCACGATGGTAAACACTAATCGCTAAAAATTGTAACAACGGTTTTGATATTTGAAAATGATAATATTATGTATACAGGGTGTCCCAAAAATGGTGTGTTCCCTTGAAAGGGATGGTTCCTGATGTCGTTTGGAGTAACTTCTTTTGCGAAAATCTTTCTCGCGGCTTTGTTAAAGAATTCTTAATGAAAAACACTGTGTTTTTCGTGAATAATCCCTTAACAAAGCCGCGAAGAAGATTTTCGCAAAAGAAAAAGTTATTTCAGATGACATTAGGAATCACTCGTTCTCCAAGGAAACACAACATTTTTGAACACCCTGTGTAGCAGATTCTAAGGTTTATCATTATTCATGTTGTTTCAATACATTTTCCAGTAATTAAATTAGTCAGTGCTAGAGAAAGCGATTATGGTTTTGTCTTTTATTTTATTTACGCAACCGCTTTATCTCGCAATTAACACATCGCAACGTACGTTAGTTGTGCATCCTGTTATCTCTCGGAATTGTGGAGTTTATCTTAGCCGTAAATTATACAGTTCAGTAAAACAAATCTTATATTAGTTATATTGCTTGTTTGATATTTGTGTTCGCTGTTAATCGATAATTAACGGAATAACAATTCGATTGAAATTCCACAGAGCGGATATTTTGCAAGACATTTCGGCATAAGCACACCACGATACGACCAATGTCCAGGACCTCTAACTCAATTCTCGGAAGACGAACTTCTGATGAAACAAGCTGGTATAATATGTTATGCTGCGTATACATATTGTTTTTGCACGCTTAACCCTTCGGAGTCGAAGCAATTTAAATTCCACAATAAAGACATTTCTTTGAACCCAGATCATTTTTATCTGCACATCGAATTGAACCTGTTTTCTCATATAACAGTTGAGCTTTTCACGATTTATCGAGTACAGACGAATTTAATAATATTAAAACTGTTTTAAATAATGGTATGGCAATTTTTACTGGCGCCTCAGAGTTTGCGAAGGGTTAAATCCTTCTCTTTACGAAATACTTTTCTTTACCAAATCTGCATCAACTCTCATACTCCATTTTCTACGTAACTGTTTACACGAAACCTTCTACGACTCGAACATAAATCAATTTTTATTCGATAAAATATAAGTACTTCAATGCAAGATAAATTTGTTTATGCTTGAAACACCAAATTCAATGTTTTGAGGTACTATATGCGAGTAATTAAAAGTGAATCGTATTGCTCGCAATACATTTCAGTTAGTAAATTAGCGAAGGAAGAAATCACTCCGCTCGTACGCGACATGGAGAAGAAGGGCAAGATCGACGAAGGTCTGTTGCAGAAACTCTTCGACAATGGTGTACGTGAATAATATACCGACAAAATCTTATCGTTATCCTGTTTCTCGACGAAATTACGCAATACGATGTAGTCATGCTGTTATCGGCTTTAGTTGATGGGCATCGAGATTCCTGAAAAATATGGTGGTTCTGGATGCAATTTTATGTCGACGATCTTAGCGGTCGAAGAAGTGGCGAAAGCCGATGGATCTGTCGCGGCACTAGTCGATATCCACAATACCTTGGTGAATTCGTTGATCTCGAAAGTTGCCACGGAAGAGCACAAAGCAAAATACTTGCCCCAACTAGCGCAAAATTACGTAAGTTCGATATCTAAATAAAAAACAAAGCTTATATCATGCAGTCTGTACCCGTCTTCAATTTTGTAATCGGATGAAGCGCCTAGCCACGGTTATCGCGCGCCAGTTTCGCTACATTTATGTAAATACCGAGATACTAATGCAAGACAAATTACATGTCCTTGTTTTAGGCGGGCAGCTTTTGCCTTACAGAGCCTGGGTCAGGATCGGATGCGTTTTCTTTGAAAACCGAAGCGAAAAAGAACGGATCCCATTATATAATAAATGGTACAAAAATGTGGATTTCAAATTCAGATATTGCCGGATTATTTATAGTTTTTGCGAACGCAAACCCATCTATCGTAAGTCGATGTGTTCCACTTGTTTTCTCAATCAGCAAAATGGTCAATATTTTAAAGAATCGAATTATACGTATAGAAACTCGGGGAAACATTTCAATGACTATACGAATACGATTTTAGGGATACCGTGGCATCACAGCGTTCTTCGTGGAACGAGATACGCCCGGACTGACGATCGCCAAGCCAGAAGACAAACTGGGAATAAAAGCTTCGGGTACCTGCATGATCCATTTTGATAACGTTCAAGTAAGGAAATTTACTTGACTCGAATCCTCGAGATCCAATACTGTACTTCAGAATAGAACAATTTAGAAGAACGCATTTATTGTACACACAGATTCCGGAAACTAATATCTTAGGAGAGTATGGCCACGGCTACAAATACGCGGCTGGATTTCTCAACGAAGGTCGAATCGGTATCGGAGCTCAAATGATTGGTATAGCACAAGGATGCGTGGATGCCACTATACCGTACACCTTGGAGAGGAAGCAGTTCGGCAAAGATATTTTCTCATTTCAAGTATAGAAAAAAAACTCGTACTTTTCTTTAAACAAAGTAGCAGCTCGGAGAAATATAGTCTAGTAGTAAGCACGTTGATATTTCCTTAGTCGATGCAACATCAAATCGCGCAAGTGGTTACCGAACTCGAGAGCGCCAGATTATTGGTTTACAATGCTGCCAGGTTGGTCGATGCGAAAAAGGACGTTATGAAAGAAGCCGCCATGGCGAAACTGGTTGCATCGGGTAAAAACCACAATAATAATGATGATGATGATGTTGATCGGAGCGATATATTCTAAACTTGTCAAATTTTAGAGACAGCATTACGCGTTACTGCAAAATGCATCGACTTCATGGGCGGAGTAGGATTTACGACCGACTTCCCTCAAGAAAAGTACTTCAGAGATTCCAAGATCGGTACCATTTACGAAGGTACAAGCAACATGCAGCTATCAACCATAGCCAAGTGTATTCGCAAGGAATTTTCATGAATTGGTCCGTGTCACCGGTTCCAAGTTTATTCCTCCGCTTCATTCCATATTATACATTATAGATAATTTTTTATACATTTTTGTACTGTTCTGCGCGATCCTAGCGATCAATAAATATATGTTTTGTTTATAACTGGTTCGAACCAAGATTACAATGGATCGGCGGGAGGTAATTTAAATCCTAGAAGGTCCGCAGTTTCTTGGGTACTTCGTTCACCTTTACCACTGTAGCGGGTGAGAATCTCTTTGCACGTTCTTCGAGAATTCAAATAACACAAGTACGTCTCTGCTAAATTTCTCAACTCCTCTCGGGCTTTACATAAAACCTCCGAAGTTTCTCCATGAGCTCGTGCTTGCTCCAAAATGTAACGTACCATCGCATCATTTTGTATCTTTCGATCGGGCGGCGATGACTGCCGAATTTCCTGTATAAGCGCACGAATCAATTGCACGTTGGTTTTCATCATCCAGTCGGTCTAAACCAAACGAAATCGATTATTAAAACCAACACATAAAACGTTAATGCTAGATTATCGAGATATCATGAGATTTTATCGCGTCGACACTACTATATTCGTCGTTTCATGCATTCTTTTGCGAATCTAAAAGATCAATACCTAGAAACGTAATTAGAGATTCTAGCATCTATTTGTTCCGTTTGTTTCGCAGTGAAATAATCTATGGTCGTGTTTCGGTAACAGGGTTCCTCTCTTTGGTCCCAGAAATTCCTAGGAATCTTACTGATATCTTGTTCCAAAAATATGTGAAGGTTCAGATCGTTGAATGCTTCTTCGTGTGGGAAATTGTTTCTCAAGGCAATTTCTGTGATGTATGGCTGAATACGTACAATATAATCGATACAACCAGACCTATTAGCTGTCGTCAAATTATCGACCACGGCAGAAAAGCTATTCGTCAAAAGGATACATTTGCGTAGCCTTTCGCCCCAATTCGCATAAAGGAAATTATTGGTCAAATGCGTCGCACAGTGCGGCATATATACTAATGTTATGTTATTCTCGACAATTCGTTTGCCCTCCTCGTTGACATTCAAAACATTGAAACCGAACCTTAATAGGAACTCGATTTCTTTGGAAGAAAAAATTGGGTCGTATACACATACACGTGAACCGTAATGATTTTTCAAAGAGAGCAGCAACGCCAATTGATATTTAGAAGATTTAAGACGTAAGAAAGGCCCTAGACCGTAACATAGTATCTCCGAAACACCGTCAACGTTCAAAGCATTCAACGAGCTTTTCATGGAATGGAAAACATTATCGGCAAACAATGTGCTTCGCAATTCGGTCTCTGCCTCGAGAAGTCTTCTGAAAATGATTGTAAAATAAACTAACGAGTGTGCAAATGTGCAACGAATGTTCCAGATACATCAGAGAAAGTCTCTTACCCAAACAGGACCTCGCAATTAACATCGCTAAAATTATCGTCGTTATCGTCCTCGGGTAAAGGTACATTTGGATCGGAACTGTTTCGAACGCGAGACACTCGCTTCTTTCGACGAGATACAAGTTTAAATTCTCCGGTGTCTCTTGTCTCGCAAGCCATTCTAGGTGTATCCGATTCGGATGTCTCTACTTTTGCATACATGTTTTCTTAGCAACTCGTGTCACTGATTGAGCGACTTACGTAAACATAAATCTCTAACTCTCAAATTTAGCGATGCAAAATACCCAGTACGTGTGCAAAAACTAACCGCACTTTTAGCTACTCGAGACTAAATTGCCATGCATTCACTAAAGATTAGTACAAGCGTCATACCGATGTGAATCGCGATCACTTTGAATCAAGATTATTGATACGACTATCGAATTTGCTGCCTTCTCGATATTTTCACAAAATTTTCGTTCAACTATACATGTGTGTTTACGTATGATGATTGATCATGGCCCATGCAGTGATGAGATGACTATACATACTTATATTATAGACCTGGCTTCATCTATAAGATTACTTTATCTACCAGATGACGGATGTGGGCAAAGTGCTATAGTCTGTTGAGAAAGGGGAATCGTCGCCGCATCTCATTCTATATAAATATTTATGGAAACTGTAACTGTAATATATATTTTATTTTATTACATACACATATACACATTACTTTACTTTTATTATTTTAAACACGGCTAACTCGTTTTGGCGATTATAATTTGGTAAAAGCTAAATTTTAATGTAGACGTTGATAATATGAAATCTGTATTTATTTCCTCACATAACCTATACCACCGACGAGATACAGTATCTCGTCGGTGCCTATACCCACACGCTAAATATGTTACAACGCGATTATCATTGGATAATGTCGCGAGCATTGTACGAAATGTGTAAGCAGGCTGGTCTAGATGGAGCCAACGAGTCCAATTGTTCGACCGTTGCTGTTTATGTTGCCACAGACGGTACTGTTCACTACTGTTCAGTACTGTTGCCGTTGCCGTTGCCATTGTGATTGTATTTGTGTGTTGTGTATGCATGCAGGCACACATGCATACAATATACACAGTATATACACAATGTACAGTATGTATATATATTAATAGAATACATACAGCATGACACAATGAATATATTTTTCACGAGATAAGAAAATGTTCAACTATTGTCTTCACCGCGACAATGTCTTCCGCGGCATTTCTTTTCTTTTTTGGTCGTACCGTTTCGAGATAAAAATCACAATCACGATAAAACGTATTCTTCGAGTTCTCAGCCTCGATCACGAAATTGCTAACTGATATAAACACACGTATATCTATATCTATACATGCATACGGTGTGCAAACGGTTTGGATTTCCGAAAGATAAAACGCGAGGACTCGAAGAAACACGTGACAGAGCGCTCGGACTGGGTAGAAGAGGAAGAAACGGTGAGACGATCGTAGCATAACTAACAATGTGTAGGTACAGCGCATGACGTACGCGTTATTCGTCAACGACAAACTGACCGAACAGACGGTGACGGTCGGTCGCGTTGTCGTATAAGCGCAAGGCGTAAGCGGTCAACCAAGCAAATCGACAGTTATGATCGATCGGCATAAATTGGATCACGCAAAGTGTACACAACAAGTTCGTATCGATGAATTCGTGCCGATCGATTTTGACTAACAGCAAATTAGCAAAGTGTATTATGTTATAAAAGCGGTGGGAACGCGACGTTACCGTAAAGGAAGGTAAAGAAAATATTTATCGTGCGAATCGCGTCGATCAACGAACGTGACCGTCCGATCTCTCGGTGGTATTTGTGCTTCCTTAGATGCACCTTGAAACGACGACTTTCGCATTTTATACTTTTATCATTGAAATCGTTCTAACCACCGTTTCTTTCTCTATAGATATCGATAGGCGACCTAATCGGCTAGTCGATGCCATATTTACTGGATGCGAAAATAGAGGCGAGAACAACAGTGGACGGTATCGAAATAACGTTACACGTAGATATATACTTACTTAGCGTTTTAATGTTCGGTAGTATGCAGTTTCTTTCTTCCGTTTCGAATCGTTCGTACATCATCGATATATTGAGCCTCTTCGTTTTTTAAAACGCAAATCAACAGCTATCTTAACAAATTCTCGATCGTGCGGAAGTACGATCGGACTTGCGCGACAAGTCCTTTTGTCCTTCGGATTGATTAATTATCGTTACGGAACGATCATAATCGGAGCGTGAATCACATTCCTCATTGCCTTCCAGAATCTAGGGATCGATCGTAGGAAAAAAAGGGGTCGTGAGATATCGTCTCCGAAACGAGAAAAACGTAAACCACAACGGGGAAGTAAGTTCTTCATCGTAAAATAATTCTTACTATTTTCTACTGCATAGAAATTTGCTTTACCTTGAACGGCGATACATTTGTCTAATCATATACATTCATTTGCGCCGGTGTCTTCTGTCCATTGTGATTCAGGCGTAAACCGGCTTCCGTTACCGACCTGCTGGCACTTTTTTATAAAGATGTCTTTTACCACGCAAACGAATAAATGGTCTCCGAAATTAATAATAATCTTTCAATTAACCGTTTGGACCGCCGTTGGAATTATACTTCTGCGAAAAGGTGTAAAATCCTTACGCGATATTCAGGATACACTACGAAACGACACTGCCGATACACAGGTTTGACATTTTTATAAAAGTACCAAATATATTCGTGCTACACGCGTATGCGTGAAACGCACGTGCTACACAGAACGTTGGCCAATGTAAATAAATACGTACTCACAGTTTGCATACACGTATACGCGTGTACGTATACACATGTATATGTTTACGTTGAACGTCCCGCTGAGTACGAACGCGTGCGCGTATATTTCTGTAAAAGGGAAACGCAATGAAAAAAATGAAATATCGATCGATTGCGTTTTACACTAATATCGATATTTTTTCGCGCACAACGCGCGACGTGTGATATTAACAATAGTTGGACGCGATAATAATATATCGAAAAGACGAAACATGTCTGTATAGTAATTAATATTTAAATCGATTGACATTTCTTCAAGTTTCTTAGATTTCTGTACACATATACATATATACATGTATACTACTAGAAAGCTTCGGGAACACTATTTTCACAGGAAAGGATCGCGAGGCGGAGCGAAAAAGAGTTGATCGAAGAATCGAGTATTACAGAAAATCATGATCGAATTGCTGAGATTGCAACTCAACGGAATGATGTTGCGACGGCTTTGAACAATTCCGAGTCTCCTAGACGAAACAAAATATGGTTATCGCTGAAACCGTATGCATCTTATCGAGCAGACAGTATTGCTATCAAAAGACGGACTACATCTATCGATCGTAAACAAGATCCTCGAGGCATTCGCGCGATCCAAACTCTGAGGATTCGTGCATCCAGCGAGAACAAAGACGAACAGGTGAAAAATAAAACAGGAGCTGTCATTCGCGATGCAGCTCAATCGATGCAATCTGACGATACGACAAATCTTTACGATACAGAAGAGAGCGCATTGTTGCAATCGACAGAACCTGATTCTACCAATCTCACTAGCCTAACGGGCATCCACAAAATCGGACGAAAAGTACAGCGCGCTCCAGTGAACAGAGTCGGTGTGGCTGTTGCCATAACGATGCTGGCGATCGGTGTAGTTATGTTGCTGTTAGGACCTCTTATTGTTATCCTTCGAGCTTACAGCGATAGAAGACGATCCATGCAAATCTTTCTAAAATCAAGGTGCCATTCCGATCGACCACCAACCTACGAGGAAGTAGTATTAATGGATCAAGCGCCGAGATATTCGACGCTTCAATTAGACACAATCACCGAATCTTCTCCCTCCCTGTAAACAATCTTCTTACGATTAATTTACAATCTTTGAACACTCTGTATATCGATCGGTGTATGCATGTGTATGTGTGTGAGTGTCGTGCGCGGCTCAGTATTTCGGGAGTATATGTATCCGTGTTTGCATGTGAGCGTTTACATATATGTAGCATAATCTTTCGTCAAATTTCATTTACATACTGTGATCGCACAAGCATTTTCCATTTTCGTTACATTTCTGTATAATTTCGTTTCGAATCATAATACGAAGACTTCGATCGATCGACACGATTTATCTATAACAGATCGTACTTATACATTTGTCGTCCGTACTTATTATTTAAGTGATTTAAGTAAAATAGTTTAAGAATACGCGTACGATCTAATTTTCTTACTCCTTAACGTTACGTGTATATATACATACATATATATATATTTACCTTTTTCTTTTAACCATTCATTGTTTACGTAAACAATTATTCGCGAGTCCGTTGCCTTCGAAAATTGACGTGTAGAATTTTAAAACGGAGCAACGCGTGCGAATTGAACCGAACGAAGCTGAACATAGGAAAATACGAGAACGCCAGACAGAACAGAACGGAACGGAACGAAACGGACTGAAACAACTCAGTAACTCGAGCCAAGATGGTACTGGAAAGTACGATGATATGGTAAGCTATTGACATTTGTTCGATTTATTCAAAGCAATATTGTATTTTATTGTTTCACGCTTTACGAGAGTCAAAATTTAATCATGCTCGACGATTGCGACCAAATCTCCAGGCAGCTTCGTAAGAATGAAAACCGCGAATAACTCGGGAACGTTGAACGCGAGTGACAGTGCAAAGTTGAAACGGGCCGAAGCGGACTCACGATCAATTTTTTTCACGTTATTGTAATTATAGAATATTAGCTGTAGTTTGAGCATGGATTATACGTGGAATATTTCTCACCGAGAAAAGAAAAAGCGGGTGTCCTCCGATCGGAATTTATTCGGCATAATAAATTGCGGTTGGAGGTTATACGAACCCCAAATGACTTCGGTACAAGTTAGCTGAGAAACCCGAAGTACTTATTGGTACCTGTCTGAACGTTTTCAGTGTCGACAACAGCGATTACATGAGAAATGGAGATTTTTTACCAACACGTCTTCAAGCACAACAGGAAGCCGTTAATTTGGTCTGCCACTCGAAGACTAGGTCTAATCCTGAAAACAACGTTGGTTTAATAACACTAGCCAAGTAAGTAAATAAATCATTTTACATGTGCGCGCTCCACGCAGAACATAATTGTCCCTTGAATTAATTTCATATTTTTCCAACAGCGTCGAAGTATTAGCTACATTAACTAGCGATGTAGGTAGAATTATATCCAAGCTTCATCAAGTTCAACCGAACGGCAATCTATGTTTGATCACTGGAATCAGAATTGCACATGTAAGTATATTTCGCTTGTTATTGTTTTCTTATGCATCGTATAAACAAGTGACGCAGAATTAATAATAATCATTGATGTAATGTTACGCAACAGTTAGCGTTGAAACATCGTCAAGGTAAAAATCATAAAATGCGTATCGTGGCTTTCATCGGTAGTCCGATAGAGATCGACGAAAAGGAGCTGGTAAAATTAGCAAAACGTTTGAAGAAAGAGAAAGTGAACGTGGATGTGATTAGCTTTGGTGAGGAAAGCGTTAACAACGAAGTGTTGACTGCGTTTGTTAATGCCTTGAACGGGAAGGACGGTACTGGCAGTCATTTGGTCACTGTTCCACCTGGACCGCATTTATCCGATGCGTTAATTTCTTCTCCCATAATTCAAGGAGAAGATGGGATGGGTGGTACTGGCATAGGTGGAGCCGCCTATGAATTTGGTGTTGATCCAAACGAAGACCCAGAATTAGCATTGGTTTGTAATCTATCATTTTTCTAATTCTCTACAGACATTGAAACGAATAGAGTTTCTCAAGCGACTTCTTTGCACAGGCATTACGTGTTTCTATGGAAGAGCAACGACAACGTCAAGAAGAAGAAGCACGGCGAGCTCAAGCGACCGAGGCAGCTGCGACCAAGCAACCAGAAACTATTAAAGAGGTGCCGAATGAAGAAGCAATGTTGAAACGCGCGCTCGCCATGTCGCTTGAGAACGCAGAAGATTCCTCTTCGGCATCCGATAATACTACACCATCTAGTGGAAATGTGCCGGACTTTGCTCGTATGACGGAAGAGGAGCAAATTGCTTTCGCTATGCAGATGTCCATGCAAGATCAACGTACGACAACATCCTCATACACGTTTACCAGTACATACACGTTACCAGTTTCTCCTCTTTCTTTTTTACAGAAGAACACGAGTCCTTGAAGGAAGAGGCAATGGAAGTTGAGGAAGACTATGCCGCTGTCATGTCCGATCCAGCATTTCTGCAATCAGTTCTGGAGAATTTACCAGGTGTTGATCCTCATTCCGAAGCCGTCCGTCAAGCTGTTGGATCCCTTCAGCAGAACAAGGATAAAGACAAGGAGAAAGAAAAAGAGAAGGAGAAAGAGAAGGAAAAAGATAAAGACAAGGAAAAGAAATGAAAAATCAGTGCTCCTTCGATATATAACTATATGTTAATCGCTGTTTTGTGAATACATCTATACCAAATATAAGTTTTCGATTTTTCAGGACTTTATTCACCGTTTTCTGTCCAGTCCTTTTCTTCGTTCGAAACCGGTATCGAATGATATTGATCATCTCGTGTATATAGATACTTGTATATATTCCCAAAGCTCGCTGCATGTATCTCACATTAGGTGTACATACGGTATCCTTCTTCGTTGCTAACCACACTACCCCCACTTTTCACATCTCCCCACTAACGTTTCTCATGATGGCTGGCTACGTTTAAACCAGTTTAAACCACCGTCTACCGTTGGAAGAGAAACGCTGAACCTCAAAATGGCGCCACGCAGGAAAAGTATCGGAACTATTCGGGGCTGTTTTAACGATACTTTGGATAAAGAAAATAGATATTTACGTTCTTTGAGTGATTATCAAGCACGAGTCAGAAGACGCGATAGCATCAGAAACTGCAAAAATATAGTGGTAAATTTAAATTTGTTTGTTTACACTTGTTGCTCACCCTGTCACAAGCCATTTACCGCTCTACCTATATATATGTTTATAAGAACAAATTGCAATACACGATAATTGTGTTTCTTTCAGGAACATGATTTACAACGAAAGATCGAGTTGGAAGTGAAAATAAAAGAAGGCTCGTCAAGATTGTTAGCTGCAGCCCGGCATCCCACGCAAAGTTTGGAAGCTGCGCGTGCCCTACTCATATCGAGTAAACGAATGTCTATTTACACGATCGAACTACAACATCGTGACACCGATGCTACTACAAACACAAGGTAATAGCTCTTTATCCAGATGCACTTAAATATTAATTACAGCTACTAGATACAACTTGTTACAGCATTTCCAGAACCAACGGAAGATTATCCGTTTCGGATCTCAGATTCCCTTTGATGTGGAGAGACTCGGACCATTTTAAAAATCGTGGAGATCATAGAAGATTCGCAGTTTTCTGTTTAGCTCGTGTCGGTACTGAAATTCACGATACAACCTTAGTCTATCCTGTTGATAGAGGACAGACAGACATCAGTTTTCCCGACACTTTACTATTGTAAGATATCATAGTTTTATCCATTGTGTTTGAAAAAAATAACATTGTTTTATTTTCAGTAATAGCGTACCAGCCGAGTTCGAGTTAACATTAGAGGTCTATAGTCACATTTTACAGGAAGACCTTAGTATTGCCAGTACTCCGATAAGAATCAGGAGGTCCATCCATTCATCAATTTCAAAAACTGTGGGCAAAAAGTTAGCGTCATCTTTACGAGACGAGTACAACGCTACGAAGACGTGAGTTTCCGTTCTAATTAACATACAGCATAACGATTAAAACATTAAATTATTTGGTTATACTCGATTTTTTATCTTTCAGAGGACCACAATTTCATTTAGTGGCCTACGCAAAAATGTCTCTTAACGACACAGATGGGAATATACATACGCACGACTTGGCCTTAAACAATTTTGACACAGGTTGATTTCAATCTACAGTTTCTCTTTCTCCCTTCTTTCTTTTTGGATGGAAAATTTTCGAAATTTGACCTTTTAGAAACCAAAGCTCATGCTTTGCCGCTGTTCGGACACTTCTGTTGCCGTCTAGCTGTACAACCAGATTGTATCGATAAAGAACTGGACATAGGATTTGTAATTATAAATGATAAACGTCGCTGGGCACGATTACATGGCTTCGAGATAGAAGCCTGGAAAACGAAAAAACTTGCAGAAGAATTACAAAAGCCTGAAAT
The DNA here is from genome assembly GCA_028455795.1 of Lasioglossum marginatum. Taxonomy (NCBI): domain Eukaryota; kingdom Metazoa; phylum Arthropoda; class Insecta; order Hymenoptera; family Halictidae; genus Lasioglossum; species Lasioglossum marginatum. Next base: position 1,724,955 of record CM052244.1, read on the forward strand.
TACGATTTGCGTGAACAAGGTGTGGAACAATGTAGCCATAAATTTTTTAAACGTTCTGTTGACAAAACGATGATATTTCATTTTAGGATACTCTCATCCGACAATCAAGATCAGTGATTTGTCAATTACGAATTATCAATTGCGTAGACGGTATCAGGAAACGGGATACTATTGAATTTTACTCAAAAGATGATGTTCAAAAGTGTTTAGAACAGTTAATACATCGTATCGATGAACATTCGAAATGGAAACATGCGGCAATGAACTTTCAGCGTATTCCATCTATGGAGAATTCATATACGACTACAAATGCGAGAAACTTATTTGCTGCCAATAGGCAACAAGGATCCTTGTACGACGAAATTCCGTTAATAGGTAAATGTCTTCTAGACAGTGAACATAATTACTTTGAAGTTTCAATGGCAAAAATTATACACATGTTCAATCTTATAGAACCTGTACATTCTGAATCTGTTTCGAGCATATCCATATCGAAAGGAATTCGAAAATCTAAGTGTCACGACTCTCAATCTTCGGTTACTGCGTTGAATTCGCATCGGAAATTTTTCAATACGATTCACTATAGATGAATTTCTATATGAAAAAAGGTAAAACATCGGTAACACAAAGTATTTTTGTGTTGTACATTTTTATAAACAAGAACTTATATAGCTTGTATATTTTTTTTATATTCTACAAAAAATATTTATGTATTTCTCTATATGCAGTAATTACAGAATAAATTTTACTGGATAATCTTACATCGAACTTGAAACTTGCGAACACAAAAAGGCTGTTTCATGTTTCATCGGTTGTATTCATCATCGCGAATAACAGTATAGTTTAATCAAGGATATACATATCGAACGTCTAAAAGTATTAAATTAGGATTGCAAACATATTTATTTTCCTTGTTTTCTTGCTGTAAGGTAAAATCCGGTAACAATGGATAAGAGGGTGAATGCTTGCGCACCGACTCGTGCACGCATCATGTACTGAGACATTTTGATGTTTCCTACGTAAAAACTCCGAAGACCAACAAGAAGAGCGGTTATAGTTGCTATAGTACCTAAAGCAACAAAGGAACAATGTAACAACTTTTTCCATATAATTGAAATAGTATTGCAACTTTCGTAAACTCAATTCCTCTTACCCAGCGGTACCAAAGGGTTTTCCGTTGTTTTGCGTATCAGTTTTTCTTTAAAGGTCTCAATACCGCTGTTTCCAAAAGCATCATTATGTATTCGAACCCAATCCAGTTCATTTAACGTGTCCATCTTATTTTTTGAATCTTCCGGCATTATCAATTAAAAAATAATTTGTTAGTAATGGTACAATGTGTCGGTTCTTGAACTGTCGAATTTCTTCATTTGCTCATTGAATATTGTTTAAATTGTTTTGTACCAATTCTAATAAGGAAAAAAAGAACACGTTACAATTATATCTTGCTGGCCGATAGCGTTATGCGCTTCATTTGTAAGTATTAATATTCACATTTATATTTATGTAATAATAGAGAACACATAACCTATTATTAACGTATGGATGTGCTTGTTTATTTGGTATTTACCACACTACCACTACCACACGCAGTCAGTGTGGAGATATTGCACGGTTTTCACGCGCATGCGCCACCAAATGCAGGAATGTATGTACGTCCTAAGTTTTTGGGGGAAGTGGTGAGGAACTTGGAGGAACTACTACCGCTATTACTGGGGCAGGAAAGTGTCGGAAGAGTTCAGAAGTTTATATGTACATACATATTAAATTTTTAATTTTAATACAACACACACATATTATACATTCATATTTCAAAATCAAATCATAACAAATTTTAAAAATTTTACAGGGTGACTAAGGTACTCTATTTTATCGAGAATTTGACTTTACTGATGCTAAAATCGCCGCGCATGCGCGAGAAACTTGGCCAATATCTCAGCACTGGTCACACGGCTGACACAAGGACTGAAGGAGAATGAGACCCTTATCGTTATTCTGATTGGTCGACATTATCATTTCTACCAATAGCAACACTATCTGTGTCCAAAGACCAATCGGGGTACGCATAGTATGTATACTCCGTGCCTCACAAGTTGTCCCTCGTGACATCACACGCTTCAGCCAATGATTCGGCTAGAACCGAAAATGCGAGTGGAATGACCCAATCAGGCGGCTTGCTGCCGCATTCCTTTCGAATTCCTGCCGGGAAACAACTTATGAGGCACGGAGAGTACTTAATTAATCGGTATTGTTAAGCCGAATTTATAAATATGTGATCAACAGACAAAAGATAATGCACGATTGGTGCGATTAAAATACATTGAAAATTCGACCTTCTTCCATGATGCATTTGCATAATGTAGGCATGTATATACATGCATATATACATACATCCGTACATGCATTCTTCCACCTACTTTCAGAAAACTTAGTTCGTTTCGTTTACAATTCTACGTATTGTACGTATATGAATACTTGGGTCTTCCAAAATTAGTAACTTTTTATAGACACATAGATATATATACATACTATTGCGTATAGTCGATTGTTATTGTTTAGGGTGTGCCAAAATAAAAGCAATATGAACGTGCGAGACATTGTAGAAGAATTAACGCAGACTTGTATAGAAAATCGTCGTAATGTGGAATTGTGCGCCGACAAGCAGGAACGAGAGGAGCTAGTATTAAAGCATATCAAAACGTACACGGGAAAAGGGTTTCGTATTACTGATTTTCAAACAGGTTATTACACGGTTTTAATATTTGTTTTCATGTAGTATCTAGAAAAATAAAACTTGATCGTGTCATCTCAGATGTACATACACACCCATATCCACACACACACGCACATATATATATACATACATATCTCGAAAATCAGTGTGTGATTAAATTCAAACGATCTGTAATCAACTCATGTGTCTGCGTTTTTACATACAATTCATCAATTGACGCTTATACTGTACTTAGTTAAATGTGTTTAGACGTGTGTTCTTATGTGTATGCGTGTTCGAGATTCTCGGTAGATTTTAATTTTGTTCACTTTGATTTTCGTTAGGTGAAAAATAAATTGTGATTGCATTAATGTCGTGCAGCGAAGAGTATAACGAATCCAATGAACCACCTCAGAAAAGCAGTAGCAGATCGAGTTCGAATTCATTATTGAATTCGAATTCGAGTATGCCTCTTACGGAAGAAGAAGTACATGAGTATCGCGAACTCGTAGAATTCGAAAAAGTTCTCGATAACGAATTATCCAGTTTAAGGAACCATGAAAAAGAATTTCCATCCAGTAAAGAAATCATGGACTTATTACACAAGTATAACGATATCAGAGATGCAACTCAGGCACTCGTAGGTGCGATAGCTGTAGCGAATAGAACTACCATCAAGAATTTATATCAACGTTATGGTTTATCCACGGAAGAAGAGTAAATAGTCTCCTTTTTTCCCTGGATCGTTGTCATCGTTCATTTATTGTTCCGAAAGAGTACCATTCTTTATATCGGTTGTTTCATTCGTCGGTGCGAAAATTCGAACCATACAGAAGATGAGTAAAGGCAATTTTCAAAAGATTTCCTTCTTTTAAAACATATCAGGGCTAGAATGGTTCAACGTCGCAGAGGGATTGTCGGTGTACGGACATCTGGCTGACAAGCTAATCGTTCTGGATTTTTTTACTTATTGTTGCATTAATTGTATGCACGTGTTGCCAGATTTAAATCTCCTCGAAAAGCAATTTTCGATCACGGATGGTCTTGTTGTTGTTAGTTGATATGAATTATCATTTTTTACATATCCAATCGGTCATATTAGGGAATAGACTGATAAACGTTTGTTTTCAGATTGGGGTGCACAGCGCAAAGTTTTCCAATGAACGCGATTCGAAGAGACTGTTGGCAGCGATTCAGAGATACAACATAACGCATCCTGTCATGAACGATACGTCTCTATCCGTATGGCAAAATCTAGGAATTTGTTGTTGGCCGACATTAGTGATGATAGGTAAAAGTAAAGTCGATATGATCGCGTGTATTAAAACGCAGAGACTGTATTTTACCTGTTACAGGTCCCAGAGGGGAATCGTTGGCAGTCTTTGTAGGAGAAGGCCATAAAGAAGAACTGCTTCTATACACGAGCGTTGCGTTAACATACTTCAAGTCGTTAGGTCAAATATCTAACAGCAATCTTCCTCTGCAACTGGCAAAACATTTGCTGCCTTCCAGAGGAAACAAAACCCTTTTGTTTCCCAGTAAAATAGAGACCTTCCGTAAAGAACAAGGAGAATGTTTGGTAGTATCGGATACAGGCAATAACAGAATTTTAGTCGCAGATGTAACTGGAAACGTGGAATACGTTATTGGTGGTCCTGATGCAGGGTTTCGTGACGGAAACTTGGAAGATGCTAGATTCAACGCTCCGCAGGGTGTGTGCATATTCGGTTCTACAATTTACGTTGCCGATAATGAAAATCATGCGATCAGAAAGGTAAATAATTATTAAAGTAGCTGTTGTCGAGCCGTTCACATATTCGAATGCAACAAATTGTATGCAGCAACGTTTGTAGATAGATCTGGCAGAGAAAATTGTAAGTACGATCGCTGGTACGGGTTTCCAAGGCCACGATTACGTTGGAGGTAAAACTGGTAGAGATCAAGCTTTGTCTTCTCCTTGGGACATCTCGCTTTACAGACACGAGTACGCAGAGAAATCCGTGCCCGTGTTATTAATCGCAATGGCGGGTACGCATCAGATTTGGGCGCTTTTTCTGGAAGACGGTGTTTGGTGGAAAAATAGGTAATCGAGATGTCTTAGCTTCAGCTCGAATATCAATGATGCGTTGTCTCTGGATCGATACGAATCGAAGTGTTTAACACCTTGGCTTTTCTAGAGAGTACAAAGCAAACACATGCGTTGCGATCGTCGGAAGCGGCAGGGAGGAGAATCGCAACAACACGTATCCTCATGCAGCTGGTTTAGCACAACCGTCGGGATTGGTCGTCGTGCAGGATCGTAAACTCGCCTTCTTCGCCGATAGCGAAAGCAGCGCTATCAGATCCGTAGATTTAAAGGATGGAAGAGTTTCTGGTGTTTGCGGAGCAAATAGAAATCCGGCGGTTAGTTTCAATACAAAATATAACATATGACACACCATAGAAATGGTAGTAATCGGAGTAAGGAAACGTAATCGAATCGAGAATTTGTTCGGTAACGATATCTCTGAATCTTGTTGGTCACGGTAACTGTGTCCCCATGTCGCAGGATTTACACGATTACGGGGATTCCGATGGTGTTCGATACGCCGTTAAGCTTCAACATCCGCTGGGGATAACGTGGCACTCGAAAGACAATGTTGTCTATATAGCCGACACATACAATCATAAGATCAAGAGGATCGATGTAAGCACGGGTTGCTGTAACACCATCTACGGGGACGGAAAACCGAACGATCTTTTTTCGGTACGTTTTACCGAGCACGAGAACTTCTCTAGAATACTTTTCTATAATAATTTTGCTCGTGTCTTTGCACAGTTTGACGAACCCAGTGGCCTCGCGGTCAGTTCAAACGGGGATCTTTTATACGTGGCTGATACGAATAATCATGCCATCAAAGTGGTCGACACCAGAAACAATAGCATCGCTGTTGTAAGCTATAATACACAAGCTGTAGTACTACGATTATACACTCCCTAAGTCACCGGACAGTTATTCAAATTTGGATGCAGACGATTTTTTGTTATTAAGGGATCTATATTGTGAGATAAAAATGGTACATACTAATTTTTTCGAATGTAGACAATATCCTATATTTTCTAAATTTTAATTATCATTCTTATATTTTCTAATTTTTTAAATTTAAGTGGGCTTACAGTTACAGCTACATCTAATCAAAATAAAACAATAAAATCAAGCTGGAAGCTTCTATTCTTTAATCACCATTTTATTGAAGATAAGCAAGTGTCCGGTGATTTATGGACGGGAGTGTACGCTCAAGCGCGACAACAACAACCATAGCACGTCTCTGTATCCAAGTATTTTCATGTTTTAGTTGCCTATAGACGTTCTCGTAACTGGAAAAGGCGATCCGGAAAGCGTGTATTTCTTCGACACGACGATAAGCGAGATGGGGGGTGAATTGAATATCACGTTCGACGTGATCTTCTCCGACGATCGTTTATACTTGAACACGGAAGCGCCTCAAAGATGGTCCGTGAACTTGTCAGCGAGCGAATGGATCGCAAAAGTACGAACCGGTAATCTGACCACTCCGGTATCGATCAAAGTTTCCGAAGGAAGCGGGACGCACAAAGTCTACGTGACTTTGGATGTTATAGCATGTAAAACCACCGAATGCATGCCAAAGAAATTATCGATAGTATATCGAGTGCATCAACGGACGCAAGCCGCCGATAATGTAACGGAGCACAGACAAGTTGTCGTTAAATAATAAACGATTTTCAATTTTACTTCACACTACGACTACGCAACTTCATTTACGCGTTATCGAGATATCTGGAACTTTTGGAATTCTGTATTCGAAAGGAACTGTCTGAGTAGCGTAGACGTGGCGTGTTTCTAAACCTAAAGATCGGAACCCGTTCGACAATATTTATTCGGGATCGATGCTTCGGCGGGGATACACAGATCGCGACAATGATCTTCCGTCTTACGAACATCATCATGTCGAAACGCTGTCAACCTGTAGAAGCGAGTAAGTAACAATTCCAGGACACCGAGAAAATCTCGTATACAACAAGAATCACTTATCGTTTGCAATTTTATACCTTCTCCACCAAGATTCGGACGAACATTTCGAAAATGGTAACAACGACGAGAGAAGGTGAACATTCTCGTCGTCTGTTCCCTGAGGAAACCAACACTCGTGAAGATCCGGACGATGTCCAGTCGGTTCTGTCCAAGCTTTTCGACAGTTGTCTATTATCCATCGAGCCATCTTCGTGGTCGGTATTTTCACTACCTATACGAGATTTCATTTTCACGTTTTCTTTTCTTTTGTCTGTGTACGCTATACCTTTCTCGGATTTCGATAAGATACGATGCAATGTGTAGACGGATCGAATATTCCAATCCCCGAATCGTAACAGCGCGGCGGCAGCATCATTTCCTTTTCGTTGTTAGTACTCAAAGTATCTCTAGCTGGGCGTAATCCATATTTCACACACAGATAGTATCTGGAAGCGGAAGATTTATACATAAATACATACGCGTACACTCCCGTCCATAAATCACCGGACACTTGCTTATCTTCAACAAAATGGCAATTAAAGAATACAAGCTTCTATTCAGTACTATTTGAATAAATAGTACGTAGAATAAATATGTTGGAAAAAGGAGATTGAGAAATTGTGGGATGATTATGGAAAAATTAGAAAACATAGGATATTTTGGTCAAATTTAATTTACATGTTCTCTACATTCGAAAAAATTAGTAAGTTCCATTTTTATTTCATGATATAGTTCCTTTATAATAACAAAAATTCGTCTGCATCCAAACTTGAATAATTGTCCGGTGACTTATGGACGGGAGTGTATATCTGATACGAGTCGCGTCTTTAAGGGGGTGTTCTCCTTTTCAGGTTTGCCAGGGTGCGGGATGTGCCTTTTCATTCCTCAAGAATGCAAAGATGAGGTTTTTCGCTAGTTAAAAGATCAATCTAGACCGCTGTCTCTCAAAAGTTCTACTTTTACGCCTCATAAATGTAAAAGTAGGACTTTTGAGGGAGACAGCGGTCTAGAGCCGGGCAACTGGTGGCTCGCGGGCCGCACATCGCTTCTTTCCCCTCTTCTCAGTGTCCACCAGCATCTCCTACCATTCGGACTTACGAAAGGAATAGACGGACATTGGGCGCTATGGTGGGGACAGTCTTGTCTCAATTGAAACAAAAATGTTCACCTCTGTATTAGTGGGAAGAGGTGTTACTAATGGTGGGGACCTTGCGGTTCTCGGAGGGGAACATGTTGGAACTCCCTGTTCTACGGCAACGATGAAGTTTAAGAGTGGGGGTAGAACCTAAGCGGGGATTGTGCCGCGTATGACTCGCGAGCTACAAGTTGGAACTCCCTGGTCCAGATTGATCTTTTATCTAGCGCTTTTGAGAAACGAGAAGGCGCATCCCTTCACCCTTGCAATCCTGGAAAGGAGAACGCCCCGCAAACGACTTTGCAATTATGGTTTACCAACCGTCTATCGGGAAATTTACAGTATTTCCATCCATCTTTCAGGAAAATTAAATCGTCCGCGAAGACGTATCGGTTCTGTGTGCATTCACTGCGAGACCATACACCGTCCATCCTTTGACCACGCGGCCAATAAACGGTGCCGTGCCCGTGAAACGTGTCATCGCGGAAGTCTCCTTCAAACTTTGTATCTATTTCGGGCAAAGAAACGCGGGTCGTCTCGATTTAATTCGATGGAAGAGGAACCAACAAAGAAAAGAAGAATATTCTCTTTCGAACGTACATACATACAATTGTCTGCATACGATGCATACGGCGTATACGTATATTTTGAAACCAGTATTCTGAGATGGCCTCGGGTAAATGAAAAACACGTACAAACTCTAGAATACGAAGCAACCAAAATGGTCGTGTAACGGTACGCGTCGACTTACGCGCGAGAAATGCTCGATGTCGTGCTCAAAACCAGTACATACGATAGTACATATATACGTTCGTAGACACAATTACTGGCGTTGGCCAGCAACTTGCGTACACCTCCTTCTTGTCCTCGTTTCTTTCGTAGATGCTCGCGAAACTTATTTATCCGAATTTCTTTCGTCAGAAAACTCTTTTCGCGCTTCGCGTTTCGCTATCTCTTTCGCACCCCTGAAACCGATCGTTCAAACTATTCTTTTTCTCCTCTTGTTATTCTTTTTCTTCTTCTTCTTCTTCGGAGAGAGAGGGGAGAGAAAGAGAGAGACGTAAAAGGTTACGAGAAGTCGTTCGCGAAGCGACTTTGCCATGCCACTTTTTGCAAATTGTACTAACTATGTGGGAAAATGTATGTGCCGATTCCATCCATGCCAACTGCATTCCAAGTGCCGTCGTATTGGCTTCCATCGATGAAACGCGTACTACCATTTTCAAAATGTTTCAAACATGCCTCCATGGTGTCTACAGCTACCTGCTCGCCGACGTCTATTTTAGTTTATTTTCTAAAAGTTTTTCTTCGCTCGTGTTTTATTTGTTTTTCTTTTCCGACAAAGAGTGAAACGTGACGACAGTTTAGAGTCGCACGGATCGATTCCAAACTTCACGCATCCTTCGCGTCCTGCTTCAAGTCAAAAATACATATATATGTACATCGATGTCCCTTTTGATTTTTACATTTGTAAAGTTTGGGAGTTCGTTTTTCTTTTTTTCCAGCGACCAGACAAGTATACATCTTCTGCCTTATAGGCGACCAACGACGTCAAAAGATAACGTTACTTAAAATGACCTCGTATAAGCGATTGGTCTCGAAGAACCTCCTAACGGAGTCTTCTTGTGTTTTTCTTGCGCACGACGCCACGCGCAATTCCCCTGGGCAGAACATGCTGCCCAAATATTTCTCGAATCGGTCGAAAGATAAAGTGGAAAGGGAACTAGAATAAACGAATACCGTTAATCGTTCGTACGTGTTCCAAACTTTACTTACGTATGTATTATATATGCGCGTATGTATCTATGGGAAAATGAGAATAGCGGCGACGATGCGGCGTCTTTGTTTCGTTCCTTTTTCTATCGTATTATAGTTGGACCTGCGGTAATAATAATGTACGTTGGTCGAACTTCCTCAAAATTTCTTGCGACAGGACGCAAGAACGCCCGCTATCCAGAACGTGCCGTCAAGAAGGCGATTTATTCGGTCGATGTACCGTTAATCGCCGTTAATCGTCGACGTTCTATCTATAGTAAAATCGTATTCGAAAAGGATCGATTCGATTATCTTTCCTTTTCATTTTACACGATCGACATTATTCTCGTTTGTCCAATTGTGGTTGTCGGGACTAGCGCAGCGTCGCGCCGCACAGTCGGCTGGATTGAAGATTTTCAGTGACATTTTAGCGAGAAATGTGCTTTCTAAAATCGATGTCTAATTAATTGATGAATTAATCAAATTACATAGAAATCGTAGCTGTGCCGAACTTTCAGCACATTTTAGAATCTACGTACGACACCCCAATAATGTTCTTTTCCGCGATATTTTGATGATCCTGTTTAATTCATCATCGCCGATTTTTTTCCACAGGAAACAGTAGAAACAGTAAAAACATTAGAAGAATTTAAAAACAATCATGTTATTTTCGACTTTTAAACATATTAAATCAATTTCTATTTCGTCCCAGTCGGTTGCAAAAAATTATTACGAAAACGATAATTATCAGTGGATAGGCATAATTTTTTAACGAATTTCACTGCAAATTTCTCGATCCAGCCGCACATTTTTTAAAATTATTTAACTATTAGATCTTTTTTCAAATTAAAGATGAAATATTGCAGAATATGGGTAAAATAGAGAGATTGTGGTAGGAACGTTTTTTAACTTTGGAAATCTGTGTTAAACTTGCAGAATTACAAGAAAAATCCTGTCGCAAAATTTGACCTCGAGATTTTGAAAGAAATCGATTTGTGTGAAGGAAACTAATGAAATCATAATGTTTTCGTTGAAGTGATGATGACCTTCCTATTTTTCCCATGTTCTGCAATATTTCAGCTTTAATTTAAAAAAAGAATCATCGCATCATCTGATCTCTATCGAAAGTTCTTAGCTTCTGACGCAAAATTCATCACATTGCCCCACTGTGGGTCGCGCCGATGCAAAGTACCAACTCGAGTCGTGCAGAGAAGAATTGCTCGCGTATGAACACGAGCATGCATAAAATCTCGAACAGCGAACAAGATGTAAAATTCTCGTATCGTCGTTACACCGTGTCACGGTCCGAAATATGATACACATACCGTTCTATTCGTACAGTTTCTCTCTGCATTCTTCGTTTTCATCTCCTTTTATTCGCTTCGGTTAGTTCTACGGCTGGTCCTTCGACCTCATACTATCCCTTCTTCCTTTCCTTTTCTTTCGTTTCCTCTCCTTCTCTTTTCTCCCGATATATATATTCCCATGTATTCCGACATCCGTCTGTCCCCCCGCTGCGCCGGTGTGTCTGTAAACCGTACCGACCAACATCTCGACTCTCCAGGTTCACCCTTTCTCCATCTTTTCGTTCGAAAAGAACGAAGAGCCACGTTTCCCCTTCTACTCCCGCTTCTCTTTCTCAGTCCGATGCACTCGTCTGAACGAAGGATTCGGCCAGGCAGTTTGCGCTCATCCAAGGTAGGAGACAGTAGAAACGACAGGTGGTACGGAAAAGACGAACGAGCAGAAGGGCGGCGCGCGCTCTCGCAAACGTACTTTTCAAAAGGACACACACGCACACGCGCACAGATTTGTTCCAACCCATACGCCTTATTCGTGTATACATATATATACATATACATACGTATATGTAGACAATATACGTATACAGTTGTATCTATATAAAAGGGAATAAACGGAAACAGCCAAGAGAAAAGGAACAAACTGACCGTTTGTCAATTATCGATTCATTCGGTCGTCTATCCTGGGTGAACTGATTCTTCAACGACGTCGTTTCCATACCGTTCGGTTGGTGAAAGATCGCTTCCGGCATTATTTCTCGTTAACTAGATTTTTAATAGATAAACAGAGACAAACAACTAGAAGAAGAAAGAATAGTTTAAACAAGTGGCAGTGCGCGTAAAAGCGCAACCGTTCATTTTCTCCGGCAGGCACATGTTCCTCTTTCGTTGACGCGATTTATTCGAGACTTACGAGGTATCTATCAGTGAAATGATTTTCCTCATTATACGTAAAACTTCGACGAACTTCTTACTTTCTATCCGAGTAGTTTTGAAGAGATGCAGTAGTCTTGATTTCGAATGAACTCCTATTTATCTGACCCAAACTTAATATTTGCCATCGTCCGTTCCACTCTATTTTGTTTTCTGCTGTTTTATGTAATTGCTTAAAAATATATATATTGTAAATACAGTGACTCCCACTAATATTCGGACACTCTTAAAAAGACGATGCACTCGGAGCTATTCTAATTCGAAAACCGAATTTTTCTTCCGGCCTGAAATATTTTATATGATTTTCTTAATTTCATCGATCTAAAACTGATATAATACCTCGTACAATACCTTCAGTAGTTTATTAAAATAATATAATGAATTTAATCATCCAACAAATATGAGAATTATTAGTGACGCCTCCGAGTCACCACTCGAGTGCAAAGGGTTAATATTGGACCATACGATTTCAACTTCTTGGAAAAGTTGGAACATTTGGTTTGCTGTACAATGTGACAAAAATTTTTGAAAAAAATTTCTCTTCACATCCTGTAGTAAAGTAATTGCTCTAGCTTCCGAAAAATGTCCAAATCGTATAGTCCAATATTAAAAAAGTTATCGTTTATTTTGAGAGCGTCCGAATATTAATGTGTACTGAAAATTACCGGGACGTTTGTTGTTACATTAAAAAGAAATTTTTTTAAATTTACAACAAAACGTATAGTCCAATATTAAAAAAGTTATCGTTTATTCTGAGAGCGTCCGAATATTAATGTGTACTGAAAATTACCGAGACGTTTGTTGTTACATGGAAAAGAAATTTTTTAAAATTTACAACAAAACGTATCTTTCAAATTTTCGATATAGGCCCACACGAAAAAGTTGTAAAATGCAACTTTTGGTATTTCCTCTACAATTCCGATCAATTGCAATTTCTGATTAAATTTCTTTTCGCATCCGGTAGTAATTGCTCCAGCTTCGTAAAAAAGTCCAAATAGTATAGTCCAATATCAAAAAAGTTATCGTTTATTTTGAGAGCGTCCGAATATTAATGGAGTCACTGTGCATCGATGGAATTTTGTTATACGCATTGATCGGAGACCGTTTTCCTAAGAAAATTTGTTCACACAGTATCCACAGCTGAACGTGCTCGGCGCATTTGCTGAACGATTTACAACGCGATGGAAAACCGGTCGACACGTTAAGGCGATCGTCGCGTCGTCTGTACGGGGGTAGCAAGGGATCGAAGGGTCGTTAACCGAAAAGAAGAAAACTAGACTCTCGAGTTTTTCTTTCTTTTCTTTCGTTCGTCTCCTGCCTTCTTCACTTTCTTCTTTCCTCTCTTCTTTCCTTTTTTTCCTTCCTTCCTTCCTATCTTTCTCCTTTCTTTCTTCACACTCTTCCCACATCGCGTTTCGTTACGAGTTTCATATCCGTCTGAATCTGCTATGCAACGTTCGGTGATACGTTTCTCAATTTTCTTCCAGATTATTCAAAAGGAGAAGCAACTATGCATTCGGAATGGTTTTACGTAACATCGACGGCATTCGTGATGTGGATGTGCTGTTTGAATTTGAGCATGGCTGGGCCGTTTCCAGAGAACACTATGGCTCTACCGTCTAGGAAATTTCTGAAATCTAGGTCAGTATCTCGTTGTTTCGTTTTGCCACGGTGTGTGGGAAAGTATTCGATTGCGCGCGATAAAACTAATCAGGCGAAAGAGAAGAATAGGTTCGGGATCGTGAGAATGATTAAATACGGCGCAAAAAAGAAACGATCTCGCGCGAGATGAATATGATCGCAATTCCATCGTGTTTGGTCTCGTTCTAATCAGAAAAATTTCGCCGATTCGTTGGTAAAGGTTTAACACTAATAAAGGTAAGACATTATGAGAGGGAAGACATTTATTATATACAGAACATATTACAAACAAAAATAATAGCTTCGCGCTGTCAGATCAAAGGCTTTCGGCGAGCGCTCGCCGACGATGCACCTGCACCGGAAACCGAAATCAAAGGGTAACGAAAGCGCCTAGGCAGAGGCGTGCGACAAATCATAAATCGTATACATCAATATCGGAATAGCATAGACCAATATAGAAAAGCGTTGCGTAATGATTTTTAATTATCGAATGGTTCAAATTACGGTGTGTGATTATTTCCAGCGCGATCTCGCCAGTGTCGGTCTTCGCGGAAACTAGACGAAACAACGAAAGAAACGGCAACGATCACGCGGCAAGAAGAAAAGGTGGGAGCAGCGATAGACCGTCGGTGGTGAACGATGTTAAGTTGTTGTATCGTTTGCCACCCTCCCCTGCCAATTTGCTGAAGCCCGACGCGTTTAAGTTTTACACTTACAACGACAGAGGCGATATGATCACGAGACAAATGACTCCGCAAGAAATTCAAGCTCTGATCGCCAGCGGAGGACCGGACCATTCGAATATAGGTGTCCAGGAACCTCAGAAAGCTGAGGACATACTTACCGGCGGGAAAAAGGTCTGTAAACTGACGGACGTACGGCTAAACATTGTCTAAGGTAAAGGCACCGGTAATTGGCCTCGTATCATTATATAGTAATAGCGTCTTTTAATTTTGATTTGCTGTTTTACTTGTAATTTGTATTAATCGGTGTTTCTGGCTTTACCATAGGTGGTCAACTACTAACTAATAACGTGTGGTCAATTAACAGTTTCCTTGTTTTCAAGGATGGTCAACTTCCGACACAATTATTGAATTTTGAAAATGTCTATAAAATTTGAAGAATACGATTATCTGAAAGAAGTCAGCTATTTCTTACACGATGTAAGAAGTTCAAACAGCATTTTCTCGCGTAGAGTCTCATTATTTAACCCTTTGCACTCGGTTGTTCCCTCTGAAGCACCACTAAAAATTGCTGTACCATTATTTAAAATATTGTTTACATTATTAAATATGTCGGTATCTAATCAATTACTAAACTTTTAGATATTGTATAGGGTGTCATACATATTCTAGAGAGGAAATATTCTAGATCGGAAGAAATGTTTAATTTTCCAGTTGAAATAGAGTGCAAAGGGTTAATAAATGGACTGCGGATCTTTATGCAATATAAAAATGTTCTGCATCGATTGCAAGAGATAGAAACTAAATTGAATTCAATTCTCAAAATTTTCCAACAATTTCGAGTTTCATCCACTCAATCTTGCTATAAATGTATAAAGGAGAAAAAGCATTTACTATGTTTCACGCAGAGAAGTGTTCCTAACTGGTCAACTATCGGTGCTTTTACCTTCCTCGCATTAGAGAGTGACAAGCAGCATAATCATTTATATTATACATGTTAGTACTCGGTTCGCAGGTGATGGATGTCGTAGAGAAAGTTCAGAACGTGTTGAAGAGTGCAATGAACAAGCCTCCAACGTTAATGGGAACGATGTCGAATCCGGTGCCGGAAACAGCGAACGTCGAATGGAGCAACATTCTACCTGCTCTTTTGGCTGGTGACAAGCACGGAAACATCACCGACGACACTGCTTACGTCGAACGATCTTCAACAACTCCAACCTCGACGACCGTTCGAAACGATTACACTCTCGACAATACATTCGCAACGGCGTTTACAACAACGGATAACGGTATCGAGTTTTCGGAGACAAAGGAGGATAAAATTCCTCAGGGATTCAGCGAGGATAGAACGAAACAAACGACTTCAATTATTGGTTCCACTCCAACTACCACCGCTTACACTCCCACAGAAAAATTCATGATACCCGTGGCCGTTATAACAACTGAACAGAAACCACAACTATGGCGTAGTACCACTCAGAGTCCCGTTTTCCAGAAGATTACCGAAATCTTGCCAGCGAACGACGTAGCCAACGTTGGAAATTCCAACGATAACAGCAATCGTTTGCCTTCGAACGGGTCTGATCTCGATTCTGCAACATCGAACGTCTCTACAGTTCCTCTGGATGCTACGAAAACGAGCATTCTATCCACGGAATCTATAATAAGCGTAGAATCAACGACTGCCGTTTATTCGTCAACGGGCGAAGCTAAACCGGCATCGGTGGCTGACACGTCGACCGCGTCGACCACGTCGTCCTCAAGTAAAGCAGAGGAACCGATCACCAACGAATTACTTACATCAACGCCTGTTTCCTCGGTAACCGCTGTCACGCGCACGGATCAAAGTAGCACACCGTCGGTGCTGGAAAAAGAAGCAATCGCAACATCCTCCACGTCTCTGCCCATGGAGCTGATAAACTCGTTGTCCAGCATGATCGGTCAAGTCTCAGAGATTCCCGCATCTCCTATTCTACCTATATCTACCGATCTTCAAGGACAATCTTTTCACGTCGAGGAGAAGAACCGTAAAAACAGTTCTGAGATATATAAGAGCGCAACAGCATCGTCGATAGACGTACCGATTAAATTATCTACGATCAACGAAGACGAGGAACGTACGGCAGAATCGGTTGCTGGAGCAACGTCCACGGTGCTGCCGCGAGTCGACCAAGCTCAAGTCACTTGGACCATCCCGACCGCTTCTTCGTCTGCGCCATCGACGAACCAGACGCATTCCGATGGAGGTGTCAATTTTACTCGCATCTCAACGTCTTCAACAAATTCTACTTCGTTGGAGAAGAATACCGATACGGAAACGGCGGTTACAAAGGGACCGCTCGGCGCAACGACCAACGCGATGCCTGCTACCATGAAACCACTAGATTCTGTGAAGACAAATCCGACGGAGATCAAATCCTCGTCGAAAATATCGGACGTGAAGCAACAATCGTCCAACATCGACCCCATAGCGATAATTGAAAGCATGCTTGAAACAGTCTCCACCGAGGCGAATATCCGTTCCACGGAGCCACTAGCTTTACCAAACGTTCCGTCAGAAATTCTTCCTCCGAAAACGTTGGCCAGCGATCTCATCGCCGGCTACGAATTCACCGACTCGAATAGAAACGCTACGGCTGCCATTGATGAAGACGCTGCTTCGAAACCAGAGGCACAGACTCTAGAGGGCAGTCTGACGAGTAAGAATGAGACTCAAACCAGTCCTGCGAACGAAACGGTTTACGTTAAGATCCCCCGGCCGCCGAATCCAGTTGAAGAGCCACCGACGTTCAAGACGGACCAGACGACGGTGTCTACTACGAACCAGGAAGATGTGCAAGTAGAGACATCGACGATTCCAACGACAGATTTATTTGTATCCGATGTTACTGCTTCGACGGATGTAGCTGCGGACAGTAGCAAGGTGTCTCCTTCGACTACAGTATCCAGCGAGGCGTCCAGTGTTTTGGTCGACTCGAAGAAGCCGGTGTCGCAAAGTACATCAAATGCTGACGAGACCACCGAGCCTTCGGTAATTGCCAAGCTTGAAGACGCTCCTCTGGAAGCGTTCAAGAAGGATGATGCAACCTCTTTTACGGAGTCCGATGGTCTCGATCGAGTCTCATCGACGGAGTCTATGATACAAGTTGTACGCGACACGTCGACGACGAGCGAGTCGACGTCGACGGCCGCGAGCGTGGTCGCTGCTGGTCCATCCATCAGCAGTATCGCTGATGTCACCGTTACCGACGCATCGATCTCAACGAACAAGGAGATGAAAGATCCTCCGAGTACAACGATTGATACACTAAGCACGAATGTATCTAACAAAACAAACTCGGTAGACGTTAAACCGACGACGGAATCGATCTATCCGTCCACAGGGACCGAATTGAAATTAAATATTACGCACAATGCATCGAAGAATGAAACGGAGAAACTTGGAAGTTCAACGAATGCAACGGACAACGGTAATCTCGATGATAAATGGCAGCGGATAACTTTGCATGAAACAGTTCCAACGTCTCCGACGAAGTCTGCCGTGCAGGAAATTGGACAGGGATCGGAATCGACGACCACAAGGACGACGGTAGCGTTGTCGACGCTCGAGACCAACGCTACGGAGACTGAAACAAAGTATCAAACGACTCCGGTGAGCCAAACTGCGACTACCGTTACTCTGAACCCTTCAAAGAGCACCGGTGGACTGGATAGCAGTACTAAAAACGCTAGCAACGATATCGTCAACTTTACAAGACTCTGCAACGAGCTGGCATTCAAATTTTGGATAGCGGCGAACAAGGGACTGAGCACTGGAAGATCGCTTGCTCTTTCGCCGTTCGGAATGATCAGCTTGCTAGCGATGATCTTCCTCGGCGCGCGGGGATCCACATCCGACCAGATGAACGAAGTTCTTGGGCTCGACAATGTTGCTACCTTTAATCCGCATTTGATCTTCCAGAACGTGACGGACGCTGTAGGATTGGCGAGGAACCAGGGAATCGCGAATGCGGCGTTCGTTCGTGAATTGTTTGCGGACAAGGTGAAGATCCGGAAGTTGTTGCCGTTCTACAAGGAGCAGGCGCAACAGTTTTATGAAGGACTAGTTGCTGAAGTGAACTTTGCTACCATCAGCGATCTAGCGCGGCGTCGGACCAATCTCTTGATCAGGAAACAAACTGGTGGGAGAATCAGGGATTTTGTGAAGAGTAATGCTGTTCCGTTGAGGTCACCTCTAGCAGCCATTTCCGCGAATGTATTCCAAACGGATTGTAATACTAGTTTGGCTAGTACTATGGGAAGAGACGGGGAATTGTATTTTGCGGTATCATCCGCGCATAGATTGAGGAAATTGATCCCAGTACCGGCAACCGTTTGGAGATCGAATGTACTCGCTGGTTACGAGCCAAGCTTGGACGCTACCGCGATCAGTCTAGGTGGTATCGGTAAATTGGTTTCAACGATATTCTTGTTACCCGGCCAACAAGGTCATGCAGCGCCTGGCGATACCTTGGACCGACTTGAACAGAGGTTGATCAAAGGAGCTTTTCGAGATGATACATGGAATAAACTTCTTAAAGTTCTGATACCTAGACGCGGTCTCGAATTACAAATACCTAAGTTTAGTCATCGATCTGTTGTTAACGCTACCGCTGCTTTGAAAAGAATGGGCTTGGATCAGTTGTTCTCCAGCGACGCAGACTTCAAAGGGATCAACGGAATCGGAAATCGTTTATTTTTGTCCGACGTTCTGCAGGTAACGTTGGATTGGGGTTTGATTTTACGTTTCTCTACTTTGTTGTACATCCTTGATGTACATCTTTGCAGTAAATAGAATTTTGAATTTCTTAACAATTAATTTAGATCTGATTTGATTCTTTTTACAAAAACTTACTGCAAAAGGTTGAAATTGATTTGCAAAAGGGTGTGTTTGACTTGCAAAGGGGTGAATTTAAATTGCAAAACCTGTAGCTCAGACCATCTTCTTTCCAGATGAATCTCTTCAGTACGTGCGGCGACGAAAACACCGCCAACGGGCGACATCATGTTGAAATTTATCCAGCGAGTCCTGTATCGCGGCATTCTTCGAGTCAGGATCACGAACACCGATCTCCAGACATCGAGGAACAACTGGATTCTGATTTAGCCGCATCATCATTCGATTTTCGCTTGAAAAATCATCGAAGAACCCTTTCCGCAAGCGGTACCACGCCCGGAGTCTCTGAGAAACAAACCGAAGACAGACCAAGATTGAAATTAGACCAACCATTCCTCTATTTCGTACGACACAATCCGACCGGTCTTATTCTTCACATGGGTCGTTTCAACCCAAGATTACTTTAATTCTGGCAACGTACGCGTATTCGTTCTCTTTCGCCAATTATTTATCGCTATCTATTTAATCTCGTGTCCTATTTACGTATCCCTGTCGAAAATGATCCCCTACGTTTTCTCATCCATCGTCATTTTTACACGTATTCGCGTCACATTTTTAACTAGTTTGAACTGTATGTTTTCAAATTCTTCACACGACTCGGTCGATGTCTAATCGATTCGAATAGGACAACTCGAGCATTTTGGTCGAGCACGTTATAGTCGTCCTACGTGTACGCGATTACGTGTAAACGCAAGGTACGCTTCTGCGATATTACTCAAGCTTTAATATCAGCAGGATCGTTCGAAAGAAAACTAATCTATTGCGCGCAAAACACGAAAACATCGACCGGAAACAGATATGTTCTGGTTGGTGACAAACTCGATTCTTAACCCTTAGCACTCGACTAAATATTGCTATATCAATAATGTAAAATAATTGTTATGTTATCAAATTATTTTATATCAAATAAATTACGAAACATTTCAGTATTAATAAAATGTATTAATAAATGACAAAAATCATATAGAATGGAAATATTCTAGGTCAGAAGAAATGTTATGTTCTCTCGAGTTAAAATAGTTCCGAGTGCGAAGGGTTAACGTAGATATAATCATTATTATTTTTATTTAAAACAAGATATTTATTTAGATCAAGACTTTACTGTAAAATAAATTAGACGGCAAGATGGTCAAGGGAGTGCTTGTCGACATCGTTGGCAAAAGGAATTGTTAGAAATATTAATCAGTTCGAAATAATACGTTCGAAATAATAAATTGATCAGTGTATTGTGTTCAATAAATTAATGCGTGCGAACGTTCATCGTTTAAAAGTTATTCTGAACCTCGAGTTCTATTATCTGTTTTTACTAAAAAATTAGATGGCAATTGTAAATATAAGCAAATAAGAGTAGTGGTGAAATTGTGGTTTATGAAATATGTTTTCGGTGTAACAACATTAATCTTGGAAGCACAGTAAAATCTTGAAGTTTCAGCCATCGTGAAATAAACGATGAAAGATGTTGGTTATATATTGCGTCTATATATTTGTATGTATAAACATATAAGTTATAAATACATATACGATTCACATATTTATAACTTATACGTATATGTATATATATATACATATATATATATATATATATATACTTATAATATTTATAACTTTGTCCACAGTAGTTGTACAACATACAGAGATTACAAAAAGAAAAGAAAGTGTTGGCTTTTTGCGAAGTCATTTGGCTTCGCCGGCGCATCAGGAACAAAAGATTTCTGGCGTTTCTCTTGGTCGATCGTAAAGGAAGTAGAACGGAGGAAGTAAAGGAAACGTCTATACATATGTATATATTTATATATATATATTTATAAACAAATTTTCCGAGGGCGATCTCGCTTAATACTTTTAAGAGCTGTGCGTCGAGTTTGAAAAGAGAGACGCGGATCCTTCAAACAATTGGCAGTTTAAAAAAGTTTTGTAAATTCGGTATAAAAAAAGAAATGGCGGCTCCAAGATTCCCTTGCGACAATCAATCGACTCGCTTCAACTAAATCTATATTTAGGCGACAATTCTCATTTACAAAAGCTTCGAAGCTTATACTCAGTACCGTCGCTTCTTTTTGGTTTTGTTTATACAAATATAAATAGAAAAAATATCGAACTCAGTTCTCGAGATTCACAGTGTTTTCTTCTTCTCAACCGACGATCTCTCTTTCCACGTTCGATCGGGAAATGTATCGAATCGTTAATTAACGCGCAACCTATGAAACTTAAGGTTTATAACTGGCCTCGATCCAATTAGGATTGCAGATCCCAGGTGCAAATAGCATTTGTAATAAAAAGACTCGTTAGATTAATGCTTTCCGCTGAGACGGAAGTTGAATTCAATGAGAATTACGGTCTTCCCTCGCATGGTGTTACTTTTTTATCTCCCCTACAAGGTAGTTATTTCGTTACGAAACCTTTCTGATTAAAACGAGACCCAACACGATAGAATTGCGATCATATTTACTTGTTTATTAAAGTTTAATAAAGAGTTTAATAGCGAGTTACGATCACACTTTAAATTAGTAAATATGGTCCAAATTATGCCGTGTTTAGACTCGTTTCAATCAGAAAAATCTCACAAATACGTTGGTAAAAGTTCTGTAAAAAAAGAATGAAAAATAAAAAACTGTCGTTCTCTATGTTCTACTTAAAGAAAGTAGCACCTCTACGCTTTCTGAGCCTTCGTACAGATGGTAAGTTGATGGTATCGTATGAGATGGTAACACTATGCGAGGGAAGACTGTAAATAGAAACGTTCGAGAACCGTTCTTATAAAATGGAATACCAAAAGTTTTTATTTCAAATACTATTTCATTGCCACGTCCGCTCGGCACATGGCTCTACACGACGTGTTAAATGCTCCTATACATCGACACCTGGCTTTCGAGAGTCTTTCACGATTAAAAAGAATTGTGGAAGAAGGTATGTAATATAAATACATTGATAATCTCACGCCGGCTCGTTCCAGTCACCGAGGACATATTTCTGTGACCGCGTTTTTCCCTCCTTGCACCTATACAAACACGCATTCTACGCCTAACTCGTCGCTTTCTGTTTCCGCGTTACTAATTTACCGTTAATATCGTTACTATCGTGAATGTATGTACAAAACAGAACGTTTACGTGCTTACGATTAGCTCGCCGCATAATTCTTAGAGACTTCGAGGATCGTTCAGTGTCCTCTTACAATTGATAGTTTAAATAATTGCACAGGAATAAGTGAAGTTGCTTCACGTATGAACAATCTTTCCTCGTACCTCAATATACATACATATAAATTGGTATTTTATTAAACTTCTCATTGTTTTAATCGTAAGATTCATTCCAAGCTTACTTCTTCAAAAGATTGCTCTCGACATTTAAAATGGACAGACTTTCAAGAACAATTTTCTATTCCCATGGATTTTGTCCTTCATCCGAGGTACCTTAAAAATTAAATTAGAATTTCTAAGATTCATTCGAAGCTTACTATTTTTTTAAAAACCGTTTACAATGTTTCAAATACGGGGCAGGTTTTTCGTCCCAATAGATTTTCTTCCTTTGAGAGCTTACTATTCTCTCCAGAGCTTACTATTCTAAGAACTCTAATAAATAAATAGCTATTGATTCAAATGAAATGTTTGAGCGCGCATTCGCGTGAATTAATATCAAACGATAATCTCAAGAAAGCATTCTCAGATCTGATCGCAAAATTAGCGGCTTTCCAGTTACTCCTGTGTAATTGATTCAGCAAGAATGCCCCCCAAGATGGCCACCCGCAAGCACACTCCCTCAACATTGCACTTAAAAGAGAAGATAAAAACAGTTCCACAGTCAGGCGCTTGCGTAAAGAGAAAGAAAAAACAAAACTACTGGAATGATCTCTTCTTCATCTTTTTTTCACCCACTGTTATTCGCGTCGTCGCTCCATCCCTGTCCGCTAAAAACAAACACTCGTTCCCGGTATCGCGTGAGACGACGTAAAAAGAAAAAAAGAGAAAGGAAAAACGAGAAGCGAGGACACGGTACAGAAACAACGTTAAAATCCCTTAAGTATGTAATTTACAATGTAGAAAAGGAAGAAAGAGACTGGCGAACGGACGAAGAGACGTTTTCTTTCACCTCCCACTCCGAGGTGAAACGAGAAAACGAACGCTACGAAGAAACTAACTACGTATCGTGACGATGGCTAAAACGAGATACCAGGACATCTGTCCACCAGAATTCGAGGTACTTATATAGGGTATACAAAACGAGTTCCGTTATCTCTTCTGTGTTTCTCTTTTGAGCAAAAGACACGCGCGAGCATCCGTCGTCTTTCCTCGTCGGCCACGGTCGCCAACAGACAGCTCGGTGAATTGTTAATAAATTAATACACGGTTTTGGAGGACATCGGAAATAATCACAGTTGAAAGCACTGACAGGATCCACGCGCAGCCCTCGGGTCATTATCCTTCATTCTCAAGAAACTTTTGAGTAGATGAAATTCAAACTTGTTAAAAAATTTTTAGAATTGATGACGTCAATATATGATTTCTCCTACGTTCAATTTAGTTTCTATTTATTGCAATCTGTGTAGACGATTTTTAATCATCTAAACAATATTTTGAATAATCGTATAATAGTATAACTTTAACGAGTCAGACTCGCGATCAAGATTTTGAACAAAGTCTAACAAATATGAATGTCACGCCTTTCCTTTTAATATTAAGTAAAAATTTAATAAAGAGAATCTTTCAATTAATAAAATTAATTCTCTGCAATCGTCAGTTGAGCCATACATTTAAAATATTGTCGAAAAGGAGATCAAGTAAACATATTACATATTAAAGAGATCAAATAAAAACGGTAAAAGTATCAAATAGCCCTGAAGAACACAACAGGGTTAAATTTCATTTTTAAAAAAGGAAAGGTTCTGTGCAGGAGTCGCACTAAAAAATGCAAAAATAGTATAAGAATTATTGAAAAAGTTCGAACAATGACCCGAGCGCAGCACCGCCGCACAGTGGGCAATTCGGACGAAATTTGTTTCAAAATCAAAGAACTTTCGATAGAAATAAGATAGAGCGATGAAATTTTTTTTAAATCGAAGCTGAAACTTTGTAGAATATGGGAAAAATAGGGAGATTATGGTACGAACGTTTTTTAACGTCGACAAAAATTCGTTAAACTTGTAGAATTTCAAGAAAATGTGGTTTCTCCGTTAACTACGCGCGGAAAAAATTTTTTTTTAATATGTTATATATCATTTCCCGTAGATTTTTTCACTTTATTATTATTATTTTTATTGTGTTTTATATATTAGAATACGATGTATGTACCTTCAAATTAGTGTGTCATAAAATCATTTCAACGAAAAAATGATTTCATTAATTTCTTGTCACAAAAATCGATTTGTTGAAAAAACCAAAAATCGTAGACAAATTTTGAAACCAGATTTGAAATCAGCGTGAAAAAATCTACGGGAAACGATGTAAAGTAATGATATTTGGTCCCCTCGATCTCCAAAATCCATTTACCAATCTCCCCTCTTTCCACTCTCACTATCGCCTAATTTCAGCGGGACCTGCAGTTTATTATTAAGGTGGGTTCCGAACCACCTTGGGGCACCACAGTTTAGATATCACATGAAAACCTTTTTCTAATGAAAAGCATTTTCAGAGGTGCCGGCGGGATCCGAACCCGGGACCACGATGGTGTTCATAGTCGTGAGCTTTACCACTTGAGCCACTGCGCGCTCTGTTTACGGGAAACGATGTATAGCATGTATTAAAAAAAATTTTTCCAAGCGTTGGACTGAAAAAGCTCAATTTTCTTGAAATTGTACAAGTTCAACGAATTTTATGAAGGTTAAAAAACGTTCGTACCATAATCTCCCTATTTTCCCCATATTCTACAAAGTTTCAGCTTCAATTTAAAAAAAATTTCATCGCTCTATCTTATTTCTATCGAAAGTTCTTTGATTTTGGAACAAATTTCGTCCGAATTGCCCACTGTGCGCCGTCCCGCGTGAGATTCTTTATGTAAGTCGGAAGTATTCAGGCCAGCAATATGGCGGCGCGACGCAACGAAAGATCAAACTACCTCAATCCCCGCGACACATCTTCTTCCCCCGATAATGATTCATTGTTTAACGCTAGCCTTACGATATACGGAGTAATGCAAAATTACGTCGCTACGTTCGTAACCATCTTGACGACTCGAGAAACCGCGCGCGCGATAACCTGACACCTTAGCTTCCGGTTCATGGACCACGGAGCACTTCCGGTTGCGAGGTCGCGTTTGATGATCATCCAATGAGAACTATACCGCAATTTGTACGAGTGACACGGTGTATCATGAGCGATTGAAAGATTCCGGGATTCGACCAGCGAACGTTCTCACAATCCCAGAGATCTATGGATCTAATTCTGAGGAACGCTCGCTGGTAGAACCGCGGCGAATGATAGATATGATACCGCGATTAATCGATAGGAGGTCGCACCGTAATTCGTGGATTAATTAATAATACGTTTAAATTACTAGATCGTTACCGCTTACACGTGTACGCCTTTTTTTTCTCTTTTTAAATACGCAATGGTACATAAATATTACTATCGAGTCGGCCGGCGAACGAACACCTACCAACTAACATATACTAACAGTAAAACACCGTTGAAAGGCTCGTCATTAATTAAAAAACTTCAAAAACCTATCGAATTGAACATCCGTGCGCTGTACAGTGAAAATCATTTGTACAAAAATTGTAATTTCACGTTCGTTCGTTCGTCGGTCGATTCGTAACATATGGTAAGACTTGCCTCGGTATAGTGACATATAATACAATCCCCCCATTTTTTGTTGTTGTTAAATTTACGAAAAGAAGGTACTAGCACCCCTTCGTTATCATACTTCGTTATCAATTCTCGACAGAAATAAAAAGAGTTCCATCTACAAGCGTTGCGTTTCTCTTGGCATTTTGTATAAATATATTCTCAAGTATATGTGCCTGTTCTTGTACGCTTCGTCATCTGCGCGATTCATCTTTCCTCGGAGGAGACCATGTGTTGCAGATCACGAGACCCTCGATCGTGATCCACAGCCTCTCTTTCTCGATCCGAAATCACTCGACGTGATATAATCGAATCGCTAATCTTCTTGTGCGTATCTCAGGACGGGTTTCGCGTCGTTTAAAATTATTCGTACTTAATCGAACGGGGAGAATTTCTGTACAGCAAAAGAACGATTCTGTCGGGAAGCGAACGTATCACCAAAATGCAGAATTCCCTAGGCTAACCGTTGAAAAATTAGGCAGACGATCACTTCAAGAGTACTCGAGATAATTAAAGGATACGCTGCTGGATGACCAGAGCGATTATTCATATAATTCTCTAGCCTCTATACAGGACAGCGCCTCTACTTTAGAGGACACCTTGTATATAAAGATATATATACCGATCAAATATCTCATGTTTTCTGAAAGGCTGTTTCGAATAGGCGAATCCTTTAATTGTCCCGGGCGACTCCGGTTTGTCCCAAGCTCAGCTTGGAATGTATTACAAACATTTTCGCAATAATGCTCATTGTTTCCAATGTATAATTCCCACGGTGATGTAATCTTTATGAGCGCACTATTCTTTCATGCCATCGTGTGCACTGATTGCGCTAAGTACATACGCGGAAATACATGTGGCAAATGTTTAATATGCAGAGAGATTGTTGGACCTTCCCAGTCTGAAGCTAACTCGCTGTATTTTCGGTTCAATTAGGCTACGCTTATTCTCCTGGACTTCTCTATCCCTTACATTCTGATTCGCAACATTGTCCATCAATAGACTGCGGATTTTATGCATTTTTGATAGAAATGAGCACGTACAATTTAAAGCAGTGGACATGTTAAAAATATTTAAGCACATCAACGTGTTAGTTTTAGCTTGATAGGATCATTAAAAGAAGAGCACGATTTTTATTTGGCTCCTGCGACCTGCAGTCAACGCGAACATTTTTTATTTTAAAGATCCGCAGTCTACTCATCAATTTTTGGTACCGAGTGCCAATTGTAGGAGTTACGTTCACTATGCCTTAGGCTTGGTTAGGCGATATTCATGTTCGTAACTTTATGACATTGTTTCTTTGTCATCGCCAGTTGTATTTTTCATATCGGAAGGATCTCGGTTGCTTGGAGAATCTTGGACTAGTTAGGAACTTTGTCAGACATCGTTAACTTCAGACGCAACTATCGATATAAAGTGGAGCATTGTATAATGAAGCACGATCCATAGGCCACGATCCAACCCTCCGTTGCTCGCTCACAAGTATTCTTCGCAAATGTACTTAGATACACGAACACACATCGAACAAACTATGCAAAAGCAGCATACTAGAAACGATAGGCGATCAGAGATATGTCTCTCGTATCAAAACGAACGGTTCAGAGGCTAACAGACCAGTGTAACAACCCCTAAACTAAAAATCCATGTGTCCATGTATTCAACGCACTGTGCACACGCGTACGCCGCATTGTCTATCTCCATGACAAACTATGTTTCGATGCTACACGTATAGTTGCAGATTGCAGACCAGCAGAAATGGCACGAGTAGAAAAACTGATCCTTCCCGAAAAGGACAATTTAATTTGTTTCATTTAAAAAGAAAGGCGTAACATTCGTATTTGTTAGACCTTGTTTAAAATCTTCATCGCGAGTCTGACTCGTTCAAATACGGTAAGTGGTTAATAAAAGGAAGATTAGAAATCTCGTGCTATCTCTGATGTGATCGAGTAACCTGCAAGACTGACCGATTCCTGTGAACCCGCGAATCTCTGTCTGCCTCGAGAAACCTGAGAAAAATGTGTTCAACTTTGTCGATGATGTTGACGCTCGCATTTCTCCATGGACGAGCGCGAACACGCGGCACACCCGCGTTGGAAGCTGACACCATGAGGCTGTTTTCTTGTTCAAAGCAGCTTGGGGCAGCACCTCAGCGCCCGTCGACGTCGTCCACAGCGACGTCGTCGCAACGACGACGGCGTCGGTTGATTCAGACTACTCGCGTTCATCTTGGATCAGCTGGCTGGCAACTCCGAGTTCTGGCTCTGGGACAGCTCCAGCAAATGGCACTCTGAAAGAGGGATCTGTCTTGTGCGGGCGCTCTGCTTTTTCTGGAAACCAGAAACCAAGCGATCTTAACACCAACCGATCAGGAACACTGGTTCGGGCTTGTCTGTGCTCTTGTCTGGCCTACAGACAATCATGTCTTCTCAGTTCTGTGTTTGTCCCATTTATTTTATTTTTGATTAATTTCATTTATACATTTTTAGGTCTGATTTTCTAGAAAGAATTTCTAGAAAGAAATGCCTATACTGTTTGTATATTGTCTGTCAATGCAGACCAGGCTCAAGCACGTGCACTGAACCAGTTTGGCTTGTTTATGCTGGTGTCTGG
>CM052244.1:1758352-1786262 GCA_028455795.1 Lasioglossum marginatum
TATGGTTAATAATCATACAGAATCGAAGAACTTTTC
Source organism: Lasioglossum marginatum (assembly GCA_028455795.1). NCBI lineage: Eukaryota > Metazoa > Arthropoda > Insecta > Hymenoptera > Halictidae > Lasioglossum > Lasioglossum marginatum. Next base: position 1,758,389 of record CM052244.1, read on the forward strand.
AGTATTCACCAATGTCCTACAGAGTAAATTTATTATATGGGCGAATATGGACTTCAAACTACACTGAATGTATACATTGAAGTCTTGTCTAGTCGGATATGAAAACAATTTTTGCGTTTGTCTGCGTCTATGGGAGTTTTCATTTGTTTTCAACAGCCTTGCGCGGTCACCTTATGCAGTCGTCTAACAGTCTAACACGATTTAAGGATGTTCTGGAGGTAATATAAAACGCAATAAAATTTTTGAAAATTTGACAAGATATAATTCTTACTAAATTGATGCAATTACCAAAGTTTGGGTTCGATCCACTGCACCATTTAAGAATTATAGCAACTTAAAGTTTGCGCATTTTAATACGTCTTCTTATGGAGAATTCATAAAATTCCACTTCAAATCTATTTAAACCCCTATTTAAACCTTGAAAAAACGCAACTAGAAACTCCAGTTTTTTTTATATGTAGTAAAAATTATGTAATTAATTATGTTCAAAATTTATTAGGATTCACTAAACAGTTACAGAGCAAAAAAATTATAAACTGTTACAAAACGTCAAATTTATCGTGTTGTCTCTCACTAGCATGGAAGCGCGACACGTAGACCACTGAATATAGCTACAGAGGGTACAGTATTCGCAAAAGTTTAATGCAAAATATACTCATGAATGGCTTTCATTGCCAATATATTGATGGATTTCGAATTTCTTGTACTTTCGTCTCCCATTGTACCTCCAGAACATCCTTAACCGAGCAAGAACGTGTCTGTTATTCATAAACCTGCACTTTGATTGTTACATATTAAATTGTTATTGTTTTTATTCGTTATTGTTTAATTGTTGTTGTGTTTTATTGTTATTACATTTGATAGATTTTGCCTTTTGTTTGACTACTATTATTTGACGTATTGTTTATTTTGGCGATTATTTCACACCTTAAGGTAAGTTTGCAATATTCTTGATTTAAAAATTTGGTATATACTTTAGAGGTCCTACATAATTTATGACTAGTAACAAACAGTTACCATATAAAATTGAAGAACACTTTTCATTGTTTAGCGAATATGAATTTCATTCTTCATTGAATATCGAAGTTGTGATTTTATGTAGGCAGAAATGAAAATAAAATTGTATCCCAAATGTATTTGGGATCGTGAGAGTTCTCTTTCGTTTTCAGAATGCATTTCTCTACATGTATGTAGTTCATTAAAACTTTGAATATATTTATGTAAGACTGTGTTTGCAACTTCCTTATATCATTTAAATTAAATACCGTTTCAAACAGTAATTTGCAAGAGTAAAAATACGTATTTTCGGCCAATACAATGAAAGTCATGTTAAAATGATTAGAAATCATCATATTTTGAGTAGTTTTAACAAAATACATGATAAAAAAGAGAAACAACATCATTAAGAATTTAATGCCCCTAAATGATCGAAATGTCACACTGTGGGACGTCCGGAACACCCGACATAGTTCGTTATAAAAAAAAAGATAGATAAATATGCACACGGCGAAGAGTCAATTTTCATGAAATGGTAATAAAAGCACTGTCTATAGAGACAATGCTCCGCTATTTTTAGTTTCGCAGATACGATAACGAGCAAGAGGCGACATGTCCACCCTCGAGTGGAAAAGAATCGATCACGCACCAGCGCTTCGATATCCTGCTAATAATCGCTCGCGATTCATCGTGGATCGAGAGAGCTTCCTAATTTTATTTTCTAATAAATAATGAAGTCCTACCCGTTCCGAGTGCAGCTACATTTTAACTTGTACCCTTACAATAAATTGTAAAGTGACAGAAATAATATTTATAACGAAAATGGATAGTTGTAATTTAAAATAGTGGAAGAATTTAAAAATATTTTTATATTATCATCGGCCTATGAAATGTACTAAGAAAGAAAATGAATTTCTATTTCATTCCTGTTTGTTACAATTTCCGTTGAAAATGTTTATTTTAACATCCGCTGTCTAGTTATAATCGCGAAGCTAGGTCTGCATGTTATTAATTAACAGACCGCGGATTTTTATGTATTTATGGTTTCTCAAAATTTTCGATGAATACTAAAATATAACATTCGACACAATTTATTTATTCCAGTTTCCAGATGAATACTAAAATACAATATTTGACACAATTTAGTACAATTTTTATTTATTCCAGATCTACAGAGGCTGCTACCACTGAGAATAAAATTACATTTAACTCCACTTTCTTGAAATACGTCCAAAAAAATTGCAAATTGCATAAACATGATCACAACAAGGGTTGATCTACAGTGTCCCGAAAATTTTTCTTTCTTTCAGTTGGTTCGGAGAGCAAAGTCCGATCACGTTGGCGATTACGATGAAAACGGCGCACAGTGGGACCTTTTGTCGAAATCGGAGACAAAATCAAAGAACTTCCGATAGAAATGAGATAGAGCGACGAAATCTTTTTTAACTTAAAGCTGAAACTTTGCAGGATATGGGAAAATAGGGAGATTTCGGTACGAACGTTTTTTAACCTTTCGGAAAAATTCGTTGAACTTGCACAATTTCAAGAAAATTGTGGTTTTCCCAGGACCACGCGCGGAAAAAATTTTTTTGTAACATGTTATACATCATTTCCCGTAGATTTTTTCACGCTGATTTCAAATATGGTCTCAAAACTTGTCCACGACCTCAGGATTTTGCAATAAATCGATTTTTGTGAACAAAACCAATGCAACTGCTCACAGTGGAATGCTTTGATTAATGAATTGATACAATTAATCGATATATACAATTATTTACTATGCACGTATCGATGGAAGAATTCACATTTTTTATGAAAACATGCATAATAATTGCTGTATACGACGTGACAAAATGAAAAAAAGTGTTTTGTTCACTGTTCTATAGTCAATTGGAAATATCTGAACAAAATGCATTAAATGCAATCTTCTTTCATCGATACAATCAATATGTAATGCGGTTAAGTAAGAAGTGTATAAATGCTAAATTTTTACAAATAAATTTTTCGTATTGTGGCAAATGGAAAAAGTTGTTTAGTGAGACTCCGATTCCAGTTTTGTATCAACGGCATTTCGATGCCTACATGTTTACAGTATTTCAACGAAAAAATGATGATTTCATTGATTTCTTTTCACAAAAATCGATTTTTTGAAAAATCCTGAGATCGTAGATAAATTTTGAGACCAGATTTGAAATCAGCGTGAGAAAATCTACGGGAAATGATGTGTCGCATGTTAAAAAAAAATTTTTTCCGCTCGTGGTATTGGAAAAATCACAATTTTCTTGAAATTGTGCAAGTTTAAGGAATTTTTTCAAGGTCAAAAAGCGTTCGTACCATAATCTCTATAATTATTTCATATTCTGCCAAGTTTCAGCTTTCATTTAAAAAAAATTTCATCGCTCTATCTCATTTCTATCGAAAGTTCTTAGATTTTGACACAGAATTCTTCCGTTTGCCCCATAGTGCGGCGCCCGGACAATTAACCCGAACGGATTCGCGGTTCTTACATAATTTACAGCTGCCGCCGCGTTAACGTTCGTCCCGCTCTTATATATATTTATAAAGTTCATGCGATTACAAGCCCATTGACGTCGTCTGCGCATCACGCGAGCACCCATTTACCTACTTTCGCAGCTCGCCACCACGTAATAGGCACGCATGACGTCGACGAACACAATTTTCGCGCGCAGAATTCCATGCTAATTAACATTCGTTTTTTTTTTCTTCAACCCCTTTTCATCCCCGTCGATTGCGCTAATGGAGTGGACACACACCTAGTTTCCGGAACGAAATCGATTTCGTCGTCGCGTCCCGACCGCGAGCGCACGTTTTGTTTGTCCGATCGCGACAGTTCGTTATTTGTTATTCGCCGCATAGATTCTTCGCGCTTTACCGCGATTGCGATCCGACCGATTAAAAACGGAGTCGCGAGCCGGTAAGTCCGAGGCTGATTGCCGACGGCATTTATTATTTAACCGGCGACCGGTACGCCTCCGTAATTGTTGCATGAATATTTCGTGGATTAAATTGGGGCCGGATTGACATCCAATTAATGCTGGACGCGCGGAGAGGCTCCCGGACTGGCATGATCCATTTACATCTTTTACTTTCGAGGTATTTCGAGCGAAAATTGCCGACCAATTAGTGCGCTGCCATTATTTCGAGAGATTCAGTAATTATTAAACGTAAAAATACCAGGTACCGTGATCCACCCTGTTATCGGACATAAAACAAACTTTTTAGGAATTAATAAAAATAACATGAAGTTACTTAGTGTTACTTTATTTTGAAAAATAAAATTGATTTTTCCCCTTCGTATACAAATCAATAATTGCAATAATTTTTGTTTAAGATATAGAAAACATTATGTTAAAAACTTTATTCCCCGAAACAACGCAATTTTTCGTTTCGCGCTGCGGCATAAAAAGAATTAATCAATTAATTTGTTATCAGAAATTTCTTGTGTCCGGTAAATAGAACCAAAACTTTGTATTAAAACTTTCTTAATATTGCTTTTGCTTTTTAGCAAAATCGTCTAGAAAAATTTGACGATACAGGAAAAAGGTTGATAGTCAATCGTTTATTACAAATAATGCAAAATAAATTACAGGATATGCCTTCAAATTAATAAGAAACTTCCAATAATTATTTTGAAGTGACATAAAGACATAAGTCAATTCTCCATCAACATGTTTCGCCAACAAAAAGCATGATCGATCAGGAATAATAACACTAGTTTTATAGTGTCAATAATGATAACGGTCCGTTCTTTCGAACGGATAAAGAAATGTATTATACAAGGCAAAATTATATATTTATAGCAGGACTATTAATTTTGTTTACAGTCCGATAGTACTATTTTCTTACATCGTTCCGCGACTTTACGCAGTGGCGTAATATTACGTCAGTGGTAGCCAGACGTATTTAAATGAAACGAGCCAAAGAAACCATCGTAAAATTGTTTCCACTTTTCGCTGATTGAATCGAGCGAACAGATTTAATAATTGAATCAGTCGGCCCGGTCCTCGAGCCGACGTCGACTGAAATCATTTTCGAAAATGATTTTCAACGAGAAAATTGATTTTTAATGTACCCCGGCGCACGTGCACTCGTGCTCGCGGCGAGTAGAAACGACAGGCAATGAACAGATACTATAGCGAAGTCCTATCGAATCATAATGTTCCTCGAAAATGAAGCGGGCTTTCGCAAAATTTTATTTTTCCTTTCTATCCGGTGCGGTATACACGGTGTACCAGTGAATAATTATTAATAATTTCGTGTTTCCATTTGTTATTACTAGACTGTGGATCTTTATGCATTTATAGCAGAACTGAGTAGATGAAATTGAAAATCGTAGGAAAATTTAAAAAAATTGAAGATGTATATATATGATTTCCCATCTATTAAAATTATTAAGAGAAAAAATAACATTTTACCATGCAAGTGGCCCGTTTATTAGGTTAGGGTTAGGTTAGGGTAAAGTTGTGTCGTATTTTAAATAAGCAGGCAATTTTGCTTGTAAGTTTTACAACTTAGTTGTTCCAATTAATGGAAATATTTCCGATAATATTTTGATAAATTGATTAAAATGTTTTCCTTAAAATACAACAGAACTTTCCTTCGAAGCTAATATTTACCGCATGCAATATTAAACTTAACAAGTACGAAACTTGCTCCCGAAGATAACCGGGAAATTCTATCGGCGCTGCAACGCAGTATTTTCACGAATTTATTCGCCGGGGTCGAAATTACAGCGGCCATTGGAGCGTCGGCCCGGTCCAGGTACGATCCGGCCCGACTCTGCTCTGCTTCGCTCTGTTCTGCTCGGTCACCATCAGCTTCTATGCAAATGGCTTAATGGGAACGCGCACCGGCACAGAAGCCCAATTAAACCGCATACTTTACGTTATTACGTTCTTGCTCTTTGTATCGCGTGCAATAAAGCGAGCGAACCGTAGGATTGACACGCGTGCACGCCGGTAATTGCGGGTCTGGACGTCTACCCTCGGCCCGTAGACCCGTTCAGGAAGCGGTTTTTCTTTGCCTAAAGCGTCGTCCCGCAGTCGACGGACCGCCACGCCGAATACTAATTAGCCTAACTTTTAATATTATCTTAATAACTTTTCGCATTATTGCTAGCTCTAATGTATTTTACAACAATATTGATTTTTTTAATGGCACGTTACAGGCATTCAAAACAAAATTGCGCAATACTATTTGTTAATCGTACCTGTATTTGTTTAGTTTCGTGCGGTCCATTCTTATGTAAATTTTAGGTTAAGACTCTTTTTTTTGTTATGTTTTCTTTTTGTTTTTATCAGTTTTTATTCAACAAACCATAAAAATATTGGTATATTATACTTTATATTTGCTATATGATCGGGAATAATTGGAGCTTCATTAAGAATAATTATCCGAATAGAACTAAGTACACCAGGTAATTGAATCAATAATGACCAAATTTATAATACAATTATTACTTCCCATGCATTTATTATAATTTTTTTTATAGTTATACCATTTATAATCGGGGATTTGGAAATTGATTAGTACCCCTAATAATTGGAGCGCCAGATATAGCATTCCCTCGAATAAATAATATAAGATTTTGATTACTTATCCCATCATTATTTATATTACTAATAAGAAGAATTTTATCATCTGGTTCAGGAACAGGATGAACTGTTTATCCTCCTCTATCTTCTATTATATATCACTCATCAATTTCTGTAGATTGTACAATTTTTTCACTGCATATTGCAGGAATCTCATCAATTATAGGAGCTATTAATTTTATTGTTTCAATTCTTTTAATAAAAAATATCTCTATTAATTATGACCAAATTCCTCTATTTCCCTGGTCAGTAAAAATTACTGCTATTCTATTATTATTAGCCCTTCCAGTATTAGCAGGTGCTATTACCATGCTCTTAACCGATCGAAATATAAATACATCATTTTTTGACCCATCAGGAGGAGGAGATCCTATTTTATATCAACATTTATTTTGATTTTTTGGTCACCCAGAAGTATATATTTTAATTTTACCAGGATTTGGTTTAATCTCCCATATTATCTTTAATGAGAGAGGAAAAAAAGAAATTTTTGGAAACTTAGGAATAATTTATGCAATACTAGGAATTGGATTCTTAGGGTTTATTGTATGAGCTCATCACATATTTACAGTCGGACTAGATGTAGATACACGAGCATATTTCACATCAGCAACAATAATTATTGCTGTGCCTACAGGAATTAAAGTTTTTAGATGACTTGCCACATATTGTGGGTCAAAAATTAATTTAAACCCCTCCATTATCTGATCACTAGGATTTATCTTTCTATTTACTATAGGAGGACTAACAGGAATTATATTATCAAACTCCTCAATTGATATTATTCTTCATGATACTTATTATGTTATTGGACATTTTCATTATGTTCTATCAATAGGTAACAATAGGTAAAAACTGTATACATTTGTATAAAAGGACCTCGGTCCGTATATAATAATAATAATAATAATAATAATAAAAATAATAGCGAACCGATTGGGGAAGCTCCAGCCGTGAAGTTTCATTTTTCGGCGTATTGTAATCAAAATCGTCCGAAACATATACGAACATGCTCTTTTAGATTAATTATTGAACATTCTTAGCGTATAAACTTTATTGCTACTCTCAACCAGAGAATACCACTTCCCAGAAATTGTAGAAATTCACAGAAGTCGTGGATATGCTATAAATTGTGATATTTTCTAAGAATTCTGGTATCTCTCGAATCACGTTCAAATGAAGATATCTATCCGTGCCATTCGTGGAAAGTATCGACGAATTGTTGACGAAGTATTGAACAGGAGATTGTGCAATTTCGAATGTCCGACAGACTCCAGAAAATTGACTGGTGATTATGCAAAAAAAAAAGCATCGATCAAAGACACCGAAGCAATTACCGGGAGTGAATCAGTTGTTTTTTCCCATCGATTTTCTCTAATCACGACCTCGGTGTGCCAATGTTCACAAGCTATAACCGAAGTAATTGTTGGAACCTGTTTCAAGTATCTTAACGCCTGGAAAATGAAACGACTAGCGCCGTGCCATAAAAAAAAAGAAAATAAAAGCCAATAAAAGTGCAGTTTTAGCGATTTCACGCGAGCCAATCAATTTATTGAGCAGCCTGTGACGTGGAAAAACTGTTTCACGACTTCAGCAATTGTTCAACAACAAAAATCAATCCAGCCGGTTCCAGCGGTTTTACCATTCTGTGGAAATAGATTCTTGAATTTTTTAAATGTCTCCACTGTTTCATATTGCGCTCGGTCATTGTCATAAATGCATGTTAAAATACACCAAAAAATCTACAATCTATACATTACGACAAAAATGGCTAAAAATCTGAAAGAACAAATGTCCGGAATTTTTCACAAAACAATGTGAAATAGTCAGCTTTAGTCCCCGGTAGATCAAAAGCATGGCAAAGACTAAACATTCAGCGCGGCTAATCCGGCAGCGAATGCAGTTAATGCACCTCTGGCGGGTCCGTTTGAAAAACGCATCGGGGATGCAGCGAGGACACGTGTTCGCCCGGTCGCTCGTAAAACTGGCCCGTATATTCGCAATCCGAGCGTCGTCGGCTAATTGCGAAGAAATAGTCGGACGATAAACGTCGCCGGAGGAAAAGCGAGAGCGTATCTGAGAGGGAAAGCTTTGAGGCGCCGCTAAGAATCGCGGTATTTCAATCCGGCCGTCCAATATATCAATTAGGATACGAGCAGAGGACGGCGATACGACCGGTGGTCTCTTTTTACGTGATGTCTTTACTCGCGAGCGTTTAATCCCGTGCGACGCATCGCCCCGAACATGATTCTTGCCGCAAGGATCATTTTTGCATTGTATCTAACGAAATGTTTCTCCCCGTAGATATCTTGAGCCGGAGTCGCCAGATTAAGACTTGTTTGCCACTCTACCCTTCCCCCTCTACGATGCTGTTCCCCCACTTTCCGGCGGCGAGCATCCCCACGCTTGTCGCAATGTCACGTGACTGATCCGGTACTTGCAGAGAGAGGGTAACTCTATTCCCCTCAACACGGCTGTAGATACCTCGAGCCTTGCTGCCTCGACCATTATTCGATCCTAGGGTGACTCTTATTTCTGACTTCTGAATTTCTTTTACGCAACCCCTCTAGGGTTGTTCCAAATAATGGAAAAAATTCTGAAAACGTTGGAAAAAATTGGAAAACGTGACCCAAATGGGTTAAACATTAAAATGATTAAATTGAAAGCTCATAAAATCCTTTTTCTTGAACATCTTCTAAACGATTTTACGAGAACAAGATCTCGAACTTTACACAGATTTTTTGTGATTACACTGTCCAACAGCAAAAATGTTTTCATATAACTGTTGGGTGGATCTTATAGAGTTTTTTGCGCTGATTCCGAATCTGTCCTTAGTTTTTCTCCTGCACGCATAGTTTTTGAGAAACTTGACTTTGAAAAAAAGACATATTTTTCAATTTTAAACAAATATTGTGATGTTATTATAATAGATATTGAATTGTTCTTGGTAGCAAAAGATTCTATAGACTTTCCTGAATACAGTGATATCCAATATTAATACATTATGGATGTTTAAACATGTTTAAAYAATCATTAAAGAYGGAGAGGCACCACTTTTGCACCGTTTTTTGATGATATTTTTYAATTTATAGAAATAAATAAGGGTCCAGCGGAAAATCGAACTRTACYACGCGATAGAGCAGACTTTTATCTTGAGAAACTATGCTTTCAMGTWTCCAAYGTCGAACGATTTTACCGMRCYAGAWRGCARRRYAYCAYYGKCGGCGACWCGWGTCGCCGMCRRTGRTRYYYTGCTYWCTRGYKCGGTAAAATCGTTCGACATKGGAWACKTGAAAGCATAGTTTCTCAAGATAAAAGTCTGCTCTATCGCGTRGTAYAGTTCGATTTTCCGCTGGACCCTTATTTATTTCTATAAATTRAAAAATATCATCAAAAAACGGTGCAAAAGTGGTGCCTCTCCRTCTTTAATGATTRTTTAAACATGTTTAAACATCCATAATGTATTAATATTGGATATCACTGTATTCAGGAAAGTCTATAGAATCTTTTGCTACCAAGAACAATTCAATATCTATTATAATAACATCACAATATTTGTTTAAAGTTGAAAAATAGGTTTTTTTTTTCAAAGTCAAGTTTCTCAAAAACTGTGCGTGTAGGAGAAAAATTAAGGACAGATTCGGAATCAGTGCAAAAAACTCTATAAGATCCACCCAACAGTTATATGAAAACATAAAAAAAGTTTAAATTTGTTGGACAGTGTTATTTCGAACAACTGGTAGGTGCCGTAAAAGAAATTTTTGACAAGACTAAATAAGAGCCACCCTACTCGATCCGCTGTAAACGCCCGAGATTGTTAGAACGGAATGCACCACCAAAGCCCAACCCTTCACGGTGAAAGGATTAAGGCGAATTTAGACCTTCCACTTTAGATGTACACCCCGGATGATTTACCGAATTGCGAAAGGAAAAAGGTGCTTAGACTCGCCCCTTTCTGTATCTTACATCTTTTTCGGGACACCCTGTAGAAGAGGCGTCTCTTTTGTCAATGAAACTGTCGGTTCCCCATTGACTAGAGGAACGGCTAAATTTAGACGTTTTCCGGGGACCTCGCTCGCTCGGTGAAGATTTAAGAGCTCTTGACCCCGAGAACGTGTTAAAAGTGCTCCACTGCACGTATCGAGAAGTGTCACTCCGGGTGCGCGAAGCAGAAAATCTTCGGGTTGCACTCGCATACGTGCCCATAATTATGAAAGTGGTCTAAGTAATATATTTCTTGTTTCGTGATATTTACAGGAAAAGGATATTAACACTGAATGAATGCCATATAATGGTACAGCAATTTTTAGTTTCGCCTCGGAGTCACCACTCGAGTGCTAAGGGTTAAATTTTGACTTAGACCACTTCCATAATTAATATTTACATATTAAGCCTCTTTGCACTCGGAGCTATTTTATTTTCTATTTCCGACCTAAAATATTTCCATTCTATATGATTTTTTTTAATTTGCTGGACATGAAGTTGATATAATACCTCACACAATACTTAAATGTTTAGTAATTGATTAGGTACCAACATATCTAATAATGTAAACAATATTTTAAATAATGGTGCAGCAATTTTTAGTGGCGCCTCAGAGTCATCACTCGAGTGCTAAGTTAAATAAAATTATTTTCAAATTACCACGGTCAAGGATCGCCTCTCCTTCCTTGGGGACGGCCCTAATGGAAGCTCGCGAACGCGTAAAATTCGGCAAGTGTTTCACTAGAAAATGTCGCGAGATTTGTCCAGACGGACTGCGACGCTGCAACGGGACATCGTTTGCGTAATTATTGCGCACAATTTCCACGGAATTCCCATAATTCGCAGGGCGTGGGCGGGTGTCGCAAATGAGGGATCCTGGGAGACGGTCAGAGAACTTGTTGATCAAAGGTTTGTTTCGCAATGCTGCTTCGTCCAACGAATGAATTCCCTGAGCTTTTTGTAAACGGTTCGCGTGCTCCGAGTTTGCATAATTATTTTTCATTTATGTTTCTACCTATTCTCCTTTCACCTTTTCACATCGATTTCTCTTGCAACCGCAAAAATACAGGGCTCAACTTTATCGCAGCGTTAGCTGGCGTTGTTGCAAGCACGTGGAAAACGGGAATGAAAAAGAGAGAGAGAGCGAATGAATGACGACAATGTTGCACAGGAATTACGTAACCGCGATATGGGGCAAGAAGACACCTGAGAACGGCATTACTGGCGGAGAAAATGTTATCTTTCAATTCCTGACGATAACGCGACGTCACGCGAAGCTTTACAATTGCAAGTCGAACTTTGTTAGCCAGATAAAAAGAGTTGCGACCGAGTTTAACTATCAACCAGTTTAAAAACAGATACTTGTTGACTATTATTAGGTCGCCGGGCAAGTTCTGCGCGGCCGTTTCGTCCGCGTAAACAATCTCCCGACGAGTTACCCAATCCAAATACTACTGTCAATGCTGATTTGTAGTCCGGACGGATCGAAGAACTGCCAATTCAACTTGGTTTTTGCGCATCGCGTTTCTCCGATTTTCTTCGCGCCGACAGTAGACCCCGGTTAGTAGGATAGCTTATTTCACTTCGACCAATCAGAAACGTCCACCTTCCGACTGCCTTCTTCCCAGTCGCGCATTGTATTAAGGGTTGTAACATACTACAGCGATAACTTTCTAAACCCTTGCCGTATCATTTTCTTTGCAGTTATATACCGTTTTATTAAAATTACAAGACTGAATCTATTTACATTTTTCCGCAATTTACGGTTGGTTAGAACGAATTTGTCCCCAAAAATGTCGTAGAAGAGAAAAGAAAATTTACATTTCTGTATGGCTACATTTATTTTCATTATTCGATATTGATTACACACAAACGAATCATTTATAAAGAAAGGCGTAACATTTGTTAGACTTTGTTCGAAATCTTTCTGACCGAGTCCGACTCGTTAAAATTCCTCGTTAAAAGGGTTAATATTGGACCTTCTTGAGAAGTTAGAAGAATTAGTTGACTACACCAGACAGGGGTAGTTCCCCGGGCCTGTTGTAGATGAGAAGAGGGACTCACCTTCTCTCGCTTTCAGGTACACGGTGTTCGCCACAATGTTCTCCAACTCCATCAATTCCAGCTTGATCGGGTTTACGCGGCCGAAACGGGAGGGAGAAGCCTGGCGGCGTTTGTGCTCGGCCGATGGGGGTAGCGTCAGCAATCGCCTCGAGCGGAAGTCCGTTCGGCAGGTGTCTTTTTCCGGGGTTGACCACCCTGTCGGGCTCCGGCAGACCAGCTCCCATCTGCGGCCCCAAGACACCACTAGGGCCGATCGGTCCCCCTTCACCGAGGACCAAGGACAACGGGAAGGACGTCGACAGACGGCTGTCCGATCGAGTCAACTCGCTTTCGAGGTTCGAGGACGTCCGGTCCAGGAACGTTCGACGTTCTTTCGTCTCTTGCAAAGATACGAACCTCCTTCTCTTGTCTCTTCTTCCTCTGTATGTATGCTCGAATCGACGCAGGGTTCGTTGGCCTTCTCTTCTGCTAGTGGGGTTTCACTCTTCAGGTCTCTTCTGGTTTCGAGATACGATCGAGAAGACACTTCTCCAGATATATTCCTTTGACAGCGTACACCTCGTCGATCTTTGTTCAATACCTCAGGCCTTCCGTTAGCTCTTCCGCGATAGGCTTCATGGGGTTGCACAGCATTTAGGCCTGTTCTCCGTCTTCAGGATCTTCCACCTGTAATCCGACGATTGTGATCTTTAATTCTTTAGGATCTTGGTCGTGAGGTTCTATAATTACTTGTACACCTAGTGCGTTCTAGTTGTAAGAATTTAGCGAATCACAATGTTACGCATCTAATAATTATACAGGTTTTATGCATTTGTGACAAAAATGAGTAGGTGTAATTTAAAACATTGAACGAATTTAAAAATACTTTTTTATTATTTTTAATTACTATTACACATATTACGAATGAAAATGGATTATTCTTATGTCACTTTATTTTGCACGAAGATCCGCTGTATGTTAAGAGTTCTATGGACTGTGAAATTGAAGAGGAATATACGTAGAAGACTAATAGTTATTAGTAGACTACGGATCTTACGCAGAATACAAATCTTGTGCTACCACTTTGTTCTTGTATTCGCTCTTCTGTTGAACGAAGATAGTACATATATCGATTGTGACGAAACCCTGACGAAAGAGGGGGTGGGTTTTAGATAGTACGGCCGCAGGTGGAGGAACTGAATCGTTTATGAGGTGTTTAGTAATGGGTACTCTAGTTCCGTGGGTAATTGGTAACAGGCGATTGGTCCCTTTGATTATTTCTGGAGTGATGGATAATGTCTGACGTTAATTAATAGCGTCACTGTTTGGACGTTCAACAGACGGCTTCAGGCAGTGGTATTATTTTAAGAACGGTAGAACGTGGACTTGAAGTGAATTTCAGTATAAAAGTTTAACCCTCTGGACTCGAAGCAATTTTAATTCCAAAATCAAGACGTTTCCTTCAACCGCGAATAATTTCTATTCCATGTAATCTCTTTTACATTGTGAACACCGAAACGAACCTGTTCTCTCACACAACAGTGGAGCTTTGTACGATTTATAGGATAGAGACGAATTTAATGATATTAAAACTGTTTTGCAAGGGATTAACCATGAGTCTGACTGAAAGTTCTACGCCGGAGGTTGAGGTAAAAAGCAGGGCGCCAACAATACTGATATTTTCGCAAACAGAGGGCGAGTTGGAGTAGCAGCGCGGCTCGTGAAATATCTGGGGGCTGCGTTTAACATTTGAAAATTACCGGTCGAGTAAAACCGCGTTGTACGAGGTGCAGCGTGGCAAGCAACAGCAGGCAGAGCGGAGCAGCTTTCGAGCGTAGAAATCTCTCTTAAATACCAGCGGAAATCGTGCTCGGAACACACACGGCTAACGATCGTCACGGCTGATCCCCCGAACCTTGTCAGCGTGGCATCGTAAAAATGTCACGTGTGCACCGCGGATTCACGTACGAGCGGACAACGCTCGCATCGCACGTACCAGCGACTGCCTTTCACCTCGACGACCGAAGGCAGATGCCTGGGCATCCGCTAGATCCTCCGAGATCGTGATTTCGATCACTGATATTCGACGATCGGCTCTCCTCTCTCGCCCACGTTCCCTTTCTCTCGACAAACAGCCGAATCTTCGCTCTCCTCTCTTCAGCCGCGCTGGTTACGCGTCGTCGAAGGATAACCGTCGCTCTTCTTCCATTTGCAAATGCTTCAATGGCTGGCCTGCAGACCTTAAAGGCACCGCTCGCGATTTTCTTCTCAGACACCTTTCTTCCAGCTCGACGATGTCGCTTCTGCGGACTCTGCAACAGAAAAATACAATTTATGAAGTACGCGAGATTTATGATGCGCGAAATATCACACCGATGATTGGAGTGTACAAAACTAGTTTAACCATCGCACGATTCTAGGAAATAATTGCACAAAATATGGAGTTTGCGATCACCGGATTGTTAATTATTATTAGTACAGTCGAACCTCGATAACTCGAATCTCAAGGGAAGAACTAAAATCTTCGAGTTATAGAGATTTCGACTTATCACATTTTAGCGATCTCAACACATCGAGTAGCCGCAACTCGAATAATTTCGCAAATTTTCTAGTCTCCTTTCGGGAATACACTCTTCGGACGTTGTACTATTGTACAATGCAAAATCGATTTTTGCGGCCCCACCGGCAATAATACCCTTTTAAATATTTATATTTAATACGGACTCTGCCGACGGCTATTTCGGGAAACGTTCTCGCAATTTTCATGTTTTGTTGTTACAGGAATACTAAAATATTGATTGTGGCGCCCGGAACGTGACGGTGAATTGCGTTGGAAGTTCGTCCAAATCGAATGAAAATCTAAAATTTCCGAACAGTAAATATATTTTGCGATGTATAATGGAATAGCTCTAATAATAAGCAAGCGAAAAATTTCCTAATCAAATTAATGAATTAATCAATACCGGCCAAAAGAATTTTCTCTAAATTTGTAGATCGTCCAACAATTTTAAGAGAACCGAAATTCTAATGAAATGAATTATTGTTTCAATATATAAAGCCACGTAAAGTTTAGTTAAAAAATACCGTTATATTATTTTCAACCTATTAAATAATTAAATTTCACTCTAGTTTGACGCAACTTACGTGGAAAACTTTTATTTTGCATAAAGACCCGTTGTCTAGCGATAACGTCACGGAACGAGAAAAATGCGACGACAAAGTGTCTCATTGATTTTCCGAGTGCTACGTAAATAACGACGCGGCTAAAATTTATCTGCCGTTTTCACGTCACGAATTTGTGACGCTGGCGATTCACGTGTTAACTCTTTCGTCAGACAAACAGTTTCGCTGTAGGACAGATTGTAAAATCGGATCGACCGACTGGAAGATTTCACTTGGGAAACTAGCGATTTTTCTAGGCGTCGCGCTCGATGTTTTTCGAGAGTACGTTAACTCGAGTTGCAGGGTTCTTGATCGAACTCGTGTAACGATACACGAGCGCGTTGTTATGCAATAATATAACATTTCAACAGTGTCTTGACGTGCCATTACAGTGGCCTTTAGCACGCCGAAAGGTCAACACTTTCACGGCCGCGATTTTTATTGGAGAATTGATCTTTCGCGCGAAATATACGGATGCTGGCGTACTTGTTGCGCAGAAGCTCGAACCGTAAGAGATCTTTATTAGTTGTTCAAATGCCGCATATTCTACATTCCATATAATTTGAATATGTTATAAATATTATTTCAGCTCTTTGTTACGATATCGTTGCAATGGATTGCGATTTAGGGTTGGATAGAAAATAGAGGAGTACTCGGAGAATTACTATACCTTCGGCGAGGAACTATAGATAGGGTAAAATCATTACCAAGAGTGGTCCGGCTGGATGAAGGGTGGCGTTATCTTTTAATCAGTTCGTTTAGCTAGAGTGAAGATTTCCTTCACTCTTTTAGGCTTAAGGAATATTTCTCCAGGGCGTTTCTTAGCTAAAGGAACATCTGCAGGCATGATTTGCATTACGGAAACGTATTAATATCAGAAAAATGCAAATAAAGCAGCAATATTGGGCTGGCAATAAAACTCAATTTTTTCTCAGTTCAATTAAATATAATTTCAAATTAAACGACTTTACCAAATCCAGTCCATTTTCACGAAATAATTGATTAAAGCAAGAATTTGGACAAAAATCAGCGGTGTAACTATAATTCATTTTCTTGTCAGCGGAACAAATAATATACGAAATAATCGATCAAACCGAGAATTAGGATAAGAATCCGCAGTGTACCGATCACAATGGCTGTCTACCCCCTTCGGCCGGAATATAATGATGTCTCTGCCTTGGCTCTAGGATACTATATTAAAAGCGCAGAGTATGGCAGCATTTGGAAAACATTTCGAGTCCTCGAGGGAGCAGGTGAACAAGAGGGGCTGTGTAGAAGCGTGACGTTTCAGCCATTGTCTTTGGTGGGACAGGTAGGAGGAGGATATCGCGATGATTCGCGGCAGTCGAACGTTCGTTTCGCGAACGCAGCATATTCGAAAAATCACTATGCCCCGCGCGGCTCTGCCGTTTATCTGCGCGAGAGGCACGCACTTATCGTCGCGCATTCTGCATGCGAGAGTGCAGAGTGCAGCCGCTGCACATGTGCGTGCACTGGGCGGCAGGTGCACCGTGCACGGATAAGGATAACGACACACAACCAACCGCACTGTCGGCCTAATAACTACAGACGGATCTCTCATGCGTTTACTATAAAAATTAGTAGATTGAATTGCAAAAATGTAACATTTCTGCTGTCCGTTGCATTCGTGTGACCTTGCAACAATTGTTTCTAAAAATGGATTAATTTATTACAGGTTCGATTAATGTGCCCCACTCTTCGCGGTTCCCCATTACAATTTTATCGCTCCGGACTTTATGGCTGTGAGATCAAAAGTCCACTTTTAAATGCTTTAACGGCTTTATCATTCTCAGCCTTATGGCTGGCATGAAACTCTGCGTTCAATTCGTGTGCTTGCCCCTCGCGATCTTTTCTCAATGAATTCGCTGTTCCGAGATCAAAATTGAATGAGGTATAAATAAATTTTTATTCGATTCACAATTATACTGTCGCCATAGATTGTTATTATTGTCGGATGGAAACGCGTGATTTGTAGTTCCTGTTATGCAAACGAAAGGAAATAGCAATCATCATCTTATCTAAACACTGGCGATGATGCAGGAATGACAACAACATTGTTACGTGAAAATAAATAGTAAACAATTATATTGGAGGCGGCGCTTTAATCTAATCGATCGTCACTAAATTATATACACAATAAATGAACAAATACTGTCATGTGAAACAAAATACTTTATAGAAGAAAAAGCCAACCTTTTCACTGCCAAACAAACTTTCAAAACTCTGATCTCTAATAATCGAGTACGATTCGTACAGAGCCGATGACAAAAATATTGAACAAGCCCCAATAATATATTTCAAATTCTAATCCGCAGTAATACGTACAAAATGTAATCGATGTTATTTTTTAATATTTCATAAAATGGTTACACATATTATTATTTCATGATAAATTAGGAATATTATTCAAATAAAGTACGATCGAAGCATGATGCCGAAGTAATCGGTACAGTTACCCTATTTGCAGCAGCTTCCTGGCCCGAAGAACGGTTCGAACTTTGTTTATAGTCGCGATTCGCGGGGCCCGACTCACTCCCTCCCTCAAAATTAGATTCGAACTAGATGAACTCGCGTCAAAGCGGATCCGTACCCCGGCTTGTTGCATTACATCGGGTAAATCCTATTAAACTGCGACGGCTAACGAATGGGTAACCCGACACGGACTCTAAATTAAGTAACAGACGAAAAAAGGAGAGGGGTCCGGAGATTGGGGTGGGAGAGAAAGAGAAGAGAGCGGCGGATAATCGTTAAAGGTTCTAAATGCTTTTTCTCGATGACGCGATTCCTGTTTCGCGAAACCGGATTAGGAAGCGGCCAGCGACGATAACGAACCGGCAGAAAAAGAAA
This sequence comes from Lasioglossum marginatum, assembly GCA_028455795.1. Classification (NCBI taxonomy): domain Eukaryota; kingdom Metazoa; phylum Arthropoda; class Insecta; order Hymenoptera; family Halictidae; genus Lasioglossum; species Lasioglossum marginatum. The sequence goes on from CM052244.1 coordinate 1,777,057, forward strand.
GATACCCACGTGAACGCCGCGCCGCCATCACCACGAGGAAATAACGACGCTTTTTCCGCCTCTCTATCCTCCGATAAAAATCACTGTCGCCTTGAGAGCAACGCCGGGGCCAACCTCTGGGGGCCCCGGTGGCTTATCAACGGGCGAACGCGAATCGTTTCCATCCGCACCATTTTATTTATAAACTGACACTTTGATTACCGGCGAGGAGATCTCTCGCCGAGAATTGTACTCTTCCGATCCATTTACACCGGTCCGTTCCCGGTTTTATTAGCAGCACGGCGGAGCCACTCGCTGATTAACCATCGTCCGTTATTTTAATTGGTCTGGATGAAGATGGACTTATTTTTATTCGATCTCTGGTGGAAATGTTGCAAATTCGATAACAAAACGGTTCGGGAAAGAAACATTTAAGGATATCAATATAATATTCGCAGTCATCTGTGCAAAATGTCCGGCATTACGCGTGTTCCATTAAAGTGTTGTCGTTCTTACGCGGTAGAATTAATAATTGTTATTGTAGCCCCACTCCGAACGATGGAATTTGCACGCTACTCGCGATCGGTAAATTCATATTCAACGACGTAATATTTGCAGAAGTTGATGAAGTTGAATTTAATATACTTTGTTTGTTTGTTGACCGGTGACGTCTCGTTGGAAACCGAGGATAACGATTTACGTAGTCTTCCTGTTCGAGATGCGATACTACTTTCCGCGTGAATGATATCGTGTTGTCGTCGAACAGGAAAAACAATTTATCTGCATTGAATGTCATTGCGAATTAATTGGCTTTGCGCAAAATTGTATGCACAACTTTCAAATGTTACTTTATTCGAGTGGTACTCTAATTTTTGAACGGCTAATTTGTTACGTGCATATGTAAATACAGTTTAGTGCCTCTTCAAATTTACTTGCCGCGCCAGCAAATATTTTGAACACACATTCGATATGCGAGATTAAAATATTTTATTTTATTCTACAAAATGTTTACCCTAGGGCGCGGTGCCCAGGAGATTGTTGTGTTGAAAAATTTATCAATCGAATTGAACGAATTAGTGATATATTAACAACTATAGAAAAACTGCCTACAAAAGTACGTCTGAAAGAAATTGGTGAATAAAAATAAAATCGACTATCCAGGTATTAACACTTTGCACTCGAATGGTTCTTGTAGAATTATTCAAAATATTCGTTGCATTATTAAATTTGTATTGAATGAATTACTGAACGTATTTAATATTTCAATAAACTGCTGAAAGTATTGTACGATGTATTATATCAGTTTTATATCGATAAAATGAAGAAAATCATACAAAATGGAAATATTTCAGGCCGGAAGGAATTATTTAATACAGTAGAAAGATCCTTATATCAATTTCCACCAGAAAGTGCAAACAGCTTTCCCGAAATCCGCGCGATACGCGACCGGTGCACCAGCTAACGTCGCCGGCAGAATTAGAAAGACTTTTTTCTGTAAATTTGGCCCGTCCGCGGCAGCCGCCATTAATCACCGGGCAAACTGGATGCTGGCTTGTTTGTTTGTACAAGGAAGAAAGAACCGCTTGGCATTTCCAAGCACGAGGAACGGGTCGCGCGTTTCATAAATAATAAGCTCCCGGTTGTCCCCCCTGGAACTTCGTGTCCTCTCGAGACGATGCATTTGCGCAACAATGGCGTTTAAGTCCTCCCTCTCTTTTGCCCGCCGCTGCCCCTTCTGTCTTCGCGAATACGAGTTCGAAACGATCGTCGAACGTGTTCGCTTGCAAAACAGCGAGAAGAGGGGGGACGGTCTCTCTTGTTCTCTTGTACCCGGTCTCTCTCGTGGTGGTCGTCATGGGATGGGTCAGCGTCGGGTATATTTGTTTTGTGTCGACCGGCTCGCAGCCGGATTATGTGCGGAAATAGAAACTGCCAATAATCGATCAATCGCGGTGTCCCATCGCGCGTATATGCAGGAATGTTGACATCCGTTAAAAGCATCCGCGACGTGTCAGCCGGTAATGGGTTTCATACGTAACGAACGATATCGGCGAACGTCAGGCCGTTATACGTTGGACAGAGAGGGCGAATCGGGGGCTTTATTATGGAGCGAGAAGACCCGCATTAGATATCATTGGCAGGGCTGTCTTCTTTGTGGGGGCATGTTGAGTCCGAATTGGGCTCACGGAAAATTTGGGAACCGTCGAATGGTAGGGATTTGCGATAATATATCATAGAGACAAAAAGTTACAAAAAGTTTAGGAAGATGAAAGGTTTACAAGGGACATTGGATTAGAAAGAGCTAGGGCCTATGTATGGGGCCCACGAAAGATTTGGGACCCATCAAATCGTCGGGATTCGCGAAAATAGATCATAGAGGTCATCGAGAGGATAATTCAAAAAGTTTACTAGAACAAGCGGTTTGCAAGGGACATTGGGCTAGAAAGAGCTAGGGCCCGTGCATAGGGCCCACGGAAAATTTGGTAGCTATCAAATGGTTGGGATTCGCGAAAATCGATAATGGAGGTCATGGAGAGATTGCTCCAAAAAGTTTATAAAAACGAGAGGTTTACAAGGGACATTGAGCTAGAAAGAACTAGGGCCCACGAAAGATTTGGGACCTATAAAATTATGAAGCTCCAAAAAGCTTGCTAAGATGATTCAATAGTATTTTGGTCTGCTAACGAAGAGCTATTTCTGACCCAGGAAAAGCTCTGCAAAACAATTTGAGATTGTAAACTCGGCGATATAAAACAATTTCGCTATGACCCTCGGTGGAATCGCAACAGTGCCTCGCGGGGCAATTTGTGGCCCCGCCTACGTAGTCTAGAGTTAGCAACTACCATAGTGTGTAAATAGAAACGTTAGACGTCAGAAGAAAACTATCAGAATACGTAGAAATGTAACTAGTGGATGTCGACGGAGGGTAATGGGATCGTAGTGGGGAAAGGGATGAAATTAACTGTTCCGTATCAGCGTGAATGGTCGCCGGTCAGGCAGGAAAGGGCCGATCAACACCGCGCGACAGAAGGCGACGATCAAAGTTCCGACAGCACGCGCGCTTACGAAATACGTAGCACGGTTTCCAATAATACAGAAACGAAAACCCTTTTAAATGCAAATCGGATATCCTATCTGGCGCACTCCTCTTCTTTCGCGAGTCAGCTATTCGATACCGGACGGGTGAACGAAGGAAGAATCGAGCAATTACTGGAAACGAACATTATATTCGGTGTAACGACTTTTTTCGGTCTACGAAGGGAGGAGATAGTCGACTCTCCGATAGGCGAATTTGAATTCCCCTCCGGTTGATATTCAACGGACAATAATCGGAGGCGTTTACGACGACCAGCAAGAAAATTCGAAATTTAAAATCGACGATTAACAGTTTCCATTTCCTAGTTGTCGTTTTAATTCTTGCAAATTGCACGCGACACGCAGTCGTAATCTAAGCATTCGTGAGATCGAGTTGTAAATAGCCGTGACCTTCCAGCGAAATTATAGAATCTACATCGCATATTATAAAAAATCAGTTACCTTATTTAACTTTTCCATTGTCGCGGTACCAACCAATAGCGCACGGTAACAATAATAACACTCGTGAGTAATAGTAATGACAATAACAGTCCTAATAATTATAACAGTACACTAACAATAACAGTGAATAACAAGAAACAATTAATTACACACGTTAATCTATGTTTTTGGTGATTGATCGTATTCTATTTACTTCTCTTTGGTTTTCTAACAACAAATTCTACGGCTGATAAACTTCAGATATGGTCCTTTTCCATATTTTGGCTACAAATTCTTCCCTGCAGTGCCATATGCGAATAGTTTCAGTAGTAATCATGATTTTTCAAAGTGTTTGAAACACACAGCAATGCTAAATATTGCAGTACAAAATTGTAATTTGCGATTTAGATTCTATTTATAACTCGATCGCACGAATGCTTAGATGTTATCTGGCTTTACTGAACAGTTGTTCGATTACGACTGCGTATCGCATGCAATTTGCAAGGATTAACCCTTTGCACTCGGTTGTCCCCTCTGAGGCACCACTAAAAATTGCGGTACCATTATTCAAAATATTGTTTACATTATTAAATATATCGATATCTAATCAATTACTAGACATTTAGGTATTGTATGAGGTATTGTACCAATTTCATATGCATAAAACTTCAAAAATCATAGGGAATGGAAATATTCTAGATCGGAAGAAATGTTTAATTTTCCAGTTAAAATAGTTTCGAGTGCAAAGGGTTAAGATGACTAGGAAATCGATACCATTATTCAAAATATTGTTTACATTATTAAATATATCGATATCTAATCAATTACTAGACATTTAGGTATTGTATGAGGTATTGTACCAATTTCATATGCATAAAATTTCAAAAATCATAGGGAATGGAAATATTCTAGATCGGAAGAAATGTTTAATTTTCCAGTTAAAATAGTTCCGAGTGCAAAGGGTTAAGATGACTAGGAAATCGAAACGGCTAATCGTCGCCGTAAGTTTTTGTTAAAGTAATAGGGTTGCGTCTAAACTTCTGATACGCGCTATAGTCGGACGGAAACGTACGGAGGGTCATTAAAACGCAAACTGTTTACGCATATTGACCAACCCCTTCGGAGAGATAGCGGGAGTAAACATTGAACGGTGCATCCGTCGCGAGTTTCCAATGGACAACGCGACGGGGGCATACCTGTCTGACGAGGGGGTGGGAGTCATGGCTCGAGGAGCCTCGTGGGGGTTGTTCTTTCTGCCGGGGACAAAGCCGAATTTTTCCGCTAACGGTACAGCCGGGTAAAGGAGAGTCTAACACGCGGCAATGGCGGAAAAGCACGGGGCGAGCGTATAAACGAGAGTGGAAAGCTCGCGAGCGCGACAGGGGCGACTGAATGAGAGACAATGAGCGCCGATGCCAGCCGGAGAGCGCGCGGGCGAGTTCATTGAAAGGAATCCGAGAAAGAGAGAGAGTCGAGAACTTTTGCCCGCGAATCGCGGTAGACATTGTGCCCGGCGTAGACCGCAGCACAAAACCGCCTCTTATACGAGTGCATCGAATCGAAAAATCAAATCGTCGCTAGCACCAAAGAGGTACCCAGTGTCCGCAAGCTGCCGGCAATTAACTGAAATCTCTCAGCGATCGTTTCTAATTCGACGCACGTTCTCTTACTATTAGGCCCGCTGCACAAATCCGTTTTTCTAATGTGCGAAAGGCATCAACTTGCGTTTGGTTAAGGGGGTAGCTTTTTCACTAGTCAAAAGTGCTAGATAAAAGATCACTCAAGACCGCAATCACCCTCAGAAGTCCTATTTTTACGTTTACGAGGCGTAATTTGCATTATTCGGAAGCATGTAGTTATTTTAATAAATTACGCCTCGCAAACGTAAAAATAGTACTTTTGAGGGCGATTGCGGCCTAGATTGATCTTTTATCTAGCACTTTTGATATCCCGCACCCTTGTAATCCTAGAAACGAGTCTACCGCCTTCGTGCGACGACTGCGATTTTCACTGGCTTTTCTACTACTATCGAAGATGGAGGTCTACCAAAAAAGCGTAGAATATTTGCCTTATATTTCGTATATAAATACTATTGTTGTAAAAAAAGAAGACGAAAAACGGATGTGTGTTGCGGGCCTTAGGAGGATTAAGAGGGGATAGTTTGCGATTGAACGGAAATGTGACAGCGGCGATGTAAATACGTCGAGTGAAGAAGGTCGTGGCACCTGTTCGGCCATGAACTTGCGAACATTTAGAAGGCGGAGAGAAGCCCGCCTAAATCTGTGGTTGTCAAGAAGAACGCCGCATGTCGCATACTTTCACTTTCGAGGTACTGCCGTTTCAAGTTTTCATCACTAATGCTTCCACATAGGACATCGGTTACATTGCATTATTTTACATACTGTAGAGCTCAATTCTGTGGTTGCAAGAAAAAACGCCGCATGTGACAATTTCCAAAAATTCGAGTCTGTTACGTATTTACCAGAAAAAAGTCGTGATAGCAAATTCTTATAAATAGCTGAAAAAATACTGCAATTTAACCGATGTCCTATGTGAAAGAGCGCATCGGTGATGAAAACTTTAAACGGCGATATCTCGAAAGTGAAAATATGTGATATGCGGCGGTTCTTTCTGACAACCACAGAATTACTGCGCAAATTCGAATTTTTCGAAATTGTGAAATGCGGCGCGTTTTTCCTTGCATCCACAGAAATATTCGAAATATTCCCGTGATCGAAACGTGACTCCGGCGACCGGGGTCACGGGACGCCGCCGCGCCGGTCAAATACTGTCACGCGAGTAGCCGCCTATCCTCGTTTGGACCAAGGATAGTGAGACTGATGGTTCGTGCGTGAATCTGGACGCCGCGCACATGTTTCCGAGAATATTCTGAAAAATGAGGGAGCGGGAGAGAGAGAGAGAGGCTGAGATATATGGGGGAATAGTGAAAATGAACGAGATAGAAAGAGGAGAAAGATTAGGGAAGAAAGGAGGATGCTCTGTTACCGACCGAGTCAGTGGTGTGTTCCGTACGTCACGGGGCACGAGTCAGCACGGGCCTCGTTTTCGTGAAACGCGAGACGGGCGTAAACGATCGACGCTTCCCACGAGGGGCAGGGTGTGCTCGGGGGTGTGAAAGACAGAGGTGTACGGTGTCGGTACACCCGGCATACAAATGCAATACATACCGATGGCAGAGCACCGCGCGGTAGCAACGGCGACACGAAGAAAGCGCAATGGCCGACCGCCTCCGTGCACCTCCGCTGGTAGCTTCGATCCCTCCGTGGCCACGAGGATTCTTTCACACACTCCTGGCGCCCCGTTCCTCGCCCCCGACACCACCAACACACCAACACGAGATCCGTACCCGGCCTAACCGAATATATCACCGCGATCAACCCCGTGGAAACTGTATTCCGCTTACTTCCCGATCTTCGTTCTCTTGGTTCCGGCCCGTTTACTCTTTCGCTTTTCAAAACCGAAACGTTTCACCGAACTCGGGCTTCACGATTCACCGGCTCAGGGACGGTTCGTACTGTCCGATCGTATGAACCCGCTGCTACCACTCGCGCCAAACCGCCACCAGCACCGTCCCGTCCGCTGGATAAAAACCGACTGACTGGCATGCTCCGTTCCAAGCAGTTCCAAGCCGCGATGCACGGATCAAGAGAGGTTAGGTGGGGAGCAGTGGGGAGTGGTGAGGGGAGGGGACACTGTTAGGACACCGAACGACGACGCCCCCACCCAACGATAACAGACAGAGACAAAGATAGACGCGCGGACGACTCCGATTGGGCGTGGTAGAGTCCCTAGGCTCGTCTTCGGATACCGACTGCGGGTGCGAGACCAACTGCCGACGCCATCTTGCCGCGCTGACCTCGCGCGGGAAGTTCGAACGCTTTTAACCCTTGCATGTTAATTAATCAACACATTTCCTTTACAGTTACAGAGATTAAAACGTCTTCATCTCGGAAAATGTCGTAGAAGAGAATGGGAATTTAGATTTTTTTTGTATGGCTACATTTATTTCAACCCTTTGCACCCGGAGATATTTTAACTCGAAAATTAAACATCTCATACGACCTAAAATATTTCTATTCTCTATGATTTTTTAAATTTGGTGGATGTGAAATTGATATAATACCTCGTACAATACTTAGATGTTTAGTTGAGATGATTAGATGATTAGATGCCAACAAAAATCTTCGTGACTAGTGTGACTGGTTAATATTTGATCATTTCTATTATTCTCTTCTATACTGTACGGATTAGAATGCGATTCCATAAGAATTCAATAAACACAGACATATTTACACTGCGGATTTGAGCAGATCATGTACGAACTAACATTTTTGTAAAAAAGACAGAACTCCAATACGCATTTCCGAAACACGTAAAATCAGCCACAAACGTGTACAAACACCAGTCCATGAAACATGTGATACACAGAACGATTTTACACGTGTTAACGATCAATTAATTGACTCGTTGACAATTAAACCATTTCTGATAAGACAAGGGTACAAAAGCATGACACAGCGATCACGTTAAACGACAATTTAAGTGTTTCGGAAAGAGCCTGGAGACTGCGTTAGGTTTAACGACAGCCCCCGAGGATATTGTTTCCAAAAATACACAGCCCGAAGTTGTAAAATCAGCTGTGCGCGAGCTTCCGCGAATCCGAGCAGTGATTTGCTTGTCGGACAGGCTGTATAACGTTGACGGACATTAGTGCCGATGCAGTTGTGAAATTTCGCGAGTCACTGCGATTTATTGTTATTTACTGTTAGCGCCCTTTGCGGCGCATTTTCCGCGGTGCACGTGCACGCGTTGCATCGCATCGGCGTTCGTCAAAGAAAATGATCAAGAGAACCGTGATACCCTAGTTTCAAAATCTCTGACGCCGGATGGCTTTCGATGATGCCCAACGACGTTCAAATTTTTCGCCCTTCATCTAAAATTACCCTCTCCCGAGAGTAGAAAAGAAACAAGTAAGCGACGCGCACAACAATGCGTCCGTAGCATCAATCACGCGTGTCATTAATGGTCGCGGTTGCGGTTAGAAGGAATCGAGAACTATAATTCACCTGGGGCGTCGGCACCGTAGTCGCGACGTTGCATTACGCTTGCTCGGGCGCGCGAGACGATTTACGATGTCCATTGTCGCGGGTACAAAAAGGCGATCCATTTTTCCCGGGGCGCGAGCTGTAATTTCGTAATATATCGTCGAAAAACAAGCAGCTCCTTCCGGCCGGCAAACGCCCGTCCATTATGGAGATCCGCTCGCGATTCCAGAAATCGCCCGGGAACACCGTAAACACGATCGACCAGGTTCTCTTCCTGCCGGCGCTTGTAACTTTCGAAACGAATTATGTAACGCAAACAAATAACCCCGATTAATCGATAATTTAATGTTGCCCGGGCTTGTTTACCGTTCCCGAGCCAGCTTGTTCGCTCCATTTGCGTTCTTTCGCTTCGGAAATGTTTCGGAACTATGCTTATGCCGTAATTGAGGAATAGAGACTAATTACACTGTCCAACAAATTTAAACTTTTTTTATGTTTTCATATAACTGTTGGGTGGATCTTATAGAGTTTTTTGCGCTGATTCCGAATCTGTCCTTAATTTTTCTCCTACAGTTTTTGAGAAAGTGTTTTTGACTTTGAAAAAAAAACCTATTTTTCAACTTTAAACAAATATTGTGATGTTAT
>CM052244.1:1786362-1799911 GCA_028455795.1 Lasioglossum marginatum
ATAACATCACAATATTTGTTTAAAGTTGAAAAATAGGTTTTTTTTTCGAAGTCAAGTTTCTCAAAAACTGTGCGTGTAGGAGAAAAATTAAGGACAGATTCGGAATCAGCGCAAAAAACTCTATAAGATCCACCCAACAGTTATATGAAAACATTTTTGCTGTTGGACAGTGTTATCCTTCATTCGCCGATACCGAAATTGAACTTGCACAAAAGTTCTTATTCTTTTCTCGAAAAAATGGCCAGGTACGAATATTACCTGAGTTGAACAACGGAGGGATAATTACCGTCGACTAATTCCGGCAATAAATTACCGTCGATTTAATTGTTGAGGAGGCGAGGCGAATTTTTTTTGCCCGCCTCGTTGAACGCGGGATTAAAGGAGTGCCCTCTTCATCCCTCCAACCCCTGGCATGGTTCATATCAGAAGTATGTCAAGAATTTCACCGTGGGCCGTTTTCACTAATAGCTTACGATAATTGGTTCGCCGCGTTCGTTGCGGTTACGCCACGAAACGAACCGTGTCAAAAGCGGCCTGTTACATTGAATTATAAGATTTTTTGCCGCGTCCTCGTCCGGCTGACGGCGATGAGGTCATGATCAAGTGGAGAGAACGGCTGAAAAGTTCTGCCGAGCCGTGTGACTCTCTCTCTCTTTCTCTCTCCGAGTGTATCTACGAAATTCTCTGCCTCTAGTTCCTTAAATAATTCACGCTCCCATTCGCGCGAGACGCGACGAATTTTCGCGTTTATTACGCGACACTGTCGTCTTAATTACACGCGTGCACCGCGACGTATCCTTTTTTCTCGCGCGCGAAATGTGCTTCACTTAAATCTGCAACGTTCGGGGAGGAAGTGAAATTCTTGCCTCACTGCGTTTCTCTTCGAGCAATCGACTCGAGCACCACGATGTAGAAGAATAGATATATTGCACGAAAACAGGATGCTGTGTCGAGAAAGAGAAATTTCAAATTTTGCCTCACCTTTCCGAATGTCCTACCAGTGGATAGCTGAGATTCTTCCGAGTAAAATGAGTACAAACACGACCTGCATCGGTTCACTTTCATGGACACTGCAATCATACTAATGTCCATGATTATGTTATTTACAGTTTATGAAACCAGTCCGATTCACGTCGTGTTTGGACTCATTTTAACCGGAAGAATCTCAAGAATACACTGGTACCATGTTTGAAACGATCAGACAAAAATGGTCAAGTTTGAAATTTTGATAAAGTTTCATCAGTGGAGTGCAAAGGGTTAGGATTTTGTTCATTACCGTTTTTATTAGCTCGCTTTCTTGTCTGTCTGTTCTTATCTATCTATCTTTCTGTTGAGTGACAAATTTTGCAATTGATTTTAAACTAACTTCCTGATGAGACTTGAAATTTTAAATATAGCTCAGAACTGGATGACAATGCAATATTTAAAAAAAATTTTTTAAAAAAGCCTATGTTTATTGTTCGGTGGAACGGAAAGAAGGTACGAAGATTAATGTTCGACTTCGACACGATGCCTGGTATCGTCAACGAACGAAAGGCAATTCGATCTGGAGAAAAAGATCCGCAGCTTAGAAAGCCATTGTGGCTTGCGGAACGTGGTTCTCGTTACTCGATACACCGGCTCGTATCATTCGTCATTGCACAATCGTCGAACCGATCATTTATGCTTCGACCGAAACCTGCAGATACGCCAAACAAACTATTGCTCACTGGTCACCTTAACCCGTTGGAAACAAACGTAGGAACTCGGCTGGATATACGACCGTACCTTCGTTCATCCACTTTCCCTCGAGTATAGTAACTTCTACCAACTGAGGTAATAAAACTTTGAAACCTTCCAATGTATCAACTACTTCATTGAACAGCTTCAGTATAGTTAGGAAGTCGAGATACTTCAAGATCAATGAATCTGTTTCAAATACTTCAATTCATTACACATACTTCCTTATGTTCTCCGATATGGCGGACTTATGTGCCCATAACTATGAAAGTAACAGGCCGATTTGAATGAAATTTTGGGATGATATAGAACTCAAAAAGACATTTGACACGTATTTTTTTTATATCTGCCGACATTCATGTTAAGGGGGTGTGAAATATCCATTTCTTAAATATCTCCGAAGCTATTAGACCTGGACGAAAATGTCAAAATCCAATTTGTGCGTGTTTGAACAACGAATCTTTCAGTGTAAACCGATTTTTAAACAAATAATTTCGAAGATTTTTGAAGATTTATAAAAAGTATAGAATTTAGAAGAATAACAGATAGAAGTTGAAGAAGAAGCATGATCTTCGCGAAGGCCTGAGGCGCATCGGGTAGCGTGCAGAATAGCAGGTAGATAGGATTTTGAAGAATAACAGATATTTAAGAAATTGGAACAATAACAGGAAGTCGAAGAAGTACGGTGATCTTCAGGAACGCCCGCAGGCCGATCGAGGAAGGATCCGATTACAGTCAGGAATAACAGGTCTCCATGGTGAGCTTAGGTCACCGTTTAAAAGGCGGAATTAGCTTGGATTAATAAGACTCGAGCAACGGGAGTGACAAAATAGGTCGTTGCGAATGGTCCGTGGGTTTCGATCAACGTTTTGCAGAGGAGGTTTCGGATCGAGGAGATGAAATTATTCAACGAGTGAGCCCGGGCTTAATCAAACTTCGCCGGCGCGATCGATCGAAATCCAACGATGGTTTGTCAATGCGGATTTAGCGGGACGAAACCGGGATCAACGTGGATAAAAATATAGTAGTTGGCAGCGGTTGTTCGGAATTGATTGGAGCGCACGTGGCTCGAATTATACCTGGGATCGGCTTACGCGAGAGAACGGAATAAAAAGGAACCCTGGAGTTCTATCAATCGGAGCTATTAATTCAAATATTTTTGCAAAAACGACGAAAGCACTCCGGCCCGGATCACGGAAGATGAAAAACAGAAGATGGCGCGACTGGATGGTTCGGATCATTTACGATCGAATCACTCGAACATGAACATGAAAGCAAAGAAGCCCCTGCGGAGTCCGAAAAACCGATGATCGATTGCTCGCCGATTACATTCTCTGACGATGGCTTTGAAAAAGAGTATTCATGACAGGGCGACCATTCAGCCACGGAAATCTGGTAATCTCGTTAGAGACTCCACATACATGTGGCCATAATTAGAAAAATGGACTAAGTCACAATTTCAAAAAAAATGAGTTTATCTATATTAATTCTAAATGAATTCAATGTAGTTTTTACGATATTGTCAAAAATGAACCGTTAGATAGTGCTTTTCATTTCAACATTGTATGGAATTCATTCAGTATTAACCCTTTGCACTCGGAACTATTTTAACTAGAAAATTAAACATTTCTTCCGATCTAGAATATTTCCATTCCCTATGATTTTTGAAATTTTATGGATATGAAATTGGTATAATAATTCATGCAATACCTAAATGTTTAGTAATTGGTTAAATACCGATATATTTAATAATGGAAACAATATTTTGGATAATGGTACAGCAATTTTTAGTGGTGCCTCAGAGGGGACAACCGAGTGCAAATATCCTTTTAATATCCTTTTCTTTTAAATATCTCGAAACAAGGAATATAACAAGGGCACATATAATCTCGACTGAAATGTCATTCAGAAACTTTGTTGTTTTTAATGATTTTTTGGCGAAACTTTCACGAACACATTCGTGACACTTCTCTGCTTGAAACGATACCAGACACGGTACCATTTGGATCATATTCCCGAATCACTCGATTACCGAACAAGTCGGGTGGCAAGTCCTGTTTGGCTATATTCTAACCAGAAAAGTGTCCCGAATACGTTTATGCACAAAACGAAACGGATTCTGTCATTAGTGCGGATGTCTTTCACATGCGGAGACTTCGTCATGGTCCTCGGATGATCATCTGGGATCCCGAGAAGAAGAAGGAAGGGAGGCTAGAAAAAGCGATGTGCCATGTGCGAGGTTGCACAGTGTACGGGCTGGAAGCGTGATATCTTGTCTTCGAACCAGGGCAAACGTATCGCGTTGCGTGATCGGCGTGTGCACGCACCAGTAGCTCGCGGATCGGTAAACGAAAGACACGTGTCGCGATTTGAATGCGTGGCGGCGCCGTCTGCGTCTCCTTGAACCGAGAGTGAAGAGAAGATCGACCACTTGTTGATAAAGGGATCGTCGGCTGGTTATTCGACGGCGGAAGGATTCCCGTGAAAAATGAAGGGCTCGGAGAGATAGAACGATGATGAACGACCGGGCGCTCCGAGCGTAATCAGATCCCGTAATCCTTCTAACCGAGAAGAAAGCCTTCCGCCATCGTAGCTCACGGCTACGTAATCAGATTCAAGATGAACTGGAGGACCGTTCTCCTCGGACTTTGCTTGTCGGTGCTGCTCGACGTTTCTGCGAACGGCAACAGCACCTGGGACAAGGTGCGCGAGAAGAAGGCGAAGATCGTGAAGAAGCTCAAGAAGGACTTCCGGAAGCTGAAGAAACAGGAAGGAGCGGTGAAGCTCGTGGGCGGACAGCATAGCTACGAAGGTAAACGGAAATGGACCCGCGGAAACTTCTCCCAGAAGTTCGCCAACTTCTTATCGTAAACGGCGCTCGGGTTTTCCTGTTTTTCGAAAAGTTCCCGTGTCGCGGATCCAGCAGCTCCGACTCGGACGGAGTTGATGCACGAAATCTCGAAGTATAAATTGCTTTTTTCAGATACAAACCCTTGAATTTTCATGCCGCCGAGAGCTGTAAATTCTCCCTCCTATTTTCCGGCTCGATGGTCCCGCCCATCAAACTTACACCCTGACACGTATTTTCTGCTTTCTAAGATCGCGCTGCGATATTGTGCAATATTTTTTTCTGCGTTGGTTCTGTAAAAATAACGGTAATGCAATGTAAAAGGAACGCCGCGACGCGCCGTTTCCGGGCGTCGCGCGTCATCGAGTACCGATGATGAACGAAGAATGACACGCGCGCCGCGTCAGTGCTTGTAAATCATCCGGGCGGAGGAAAAAAAGCTTTACGCGGAACACTTGCAGTTTAACGCGGTATAAGTTATGCAATGCCGATTAAAAAGGGGTCAACTCGAGGATGATTTATGTCAACGACTATGTGTCAGCGTAGCAAACGTCACGTAGCCCCGGAGAACCGTGACGGCCGGGTCACGGCACGAGTATGGTCACCGTCAAATTGGACCATAAAACAGGATAGAATCCGTCCCAGACGTTCGCATGTCAATTTTTATTGCCCTCCATTGGGTATATTACATTCCGAGGGCGTTCGTTCCTTCTTCTGTTTCGTGTTCCCGATCAATTTATCCACAAGCAAAATGCTTCCACTTTTTCTGTTTTTTTTTTCTTTAACGACTTGCCGTGTTTTAACGAGCCACACTCGTCGTGAAGTTTTTAACAAAGTCTAAGAAATATGAATGACATCTGTTTCTTTTTAGATGATGTAAAAGATTCGTTTGTATAATCAATATTTAAGCATTAACTATGGTTGATCATACGAGAGTTAATGGTAATTTAATATTAACCCCTTTGCACTACATTCTTTTTACGTCTACAAACAATTAGAACATCTATGCCATTTATAATTTCCTAGATGCGAAAGGAAATTTGCATTCATTGCCTGTCTATATTTACTTTAACACTTGAATGTTGAAAATAAATGAACATCGCTCATATTTAACAGATTACAGTGGATCCAAAAAGTATTTGAACATCAGCCCTTAGCAGTCGAATGGCGATTCAGAGTCACCACTAAAAGTTGCTGTACCATTGTTCACAATATTGTTTACACGATCAAATATGTTGGTATCTGATCAATTACTACACGTTTAAGTATTGTACGACGTTTTGTACCAATTTCATATCCGTTAAATGAAAGAGATCATAACAATGGAATTATTCTAGGTCAGAAGAAATGTTTCATTTTCGAGTTAAAATAGCTCCGAGTGCAAAGGGTTAAAATAAATATAGCCATACGACATTTTTGGAGATAAAGGCGGTTTAATCGCTGTAACTTTGAAGAAAATGGTACAGCAACGGGAATACGATTTATCGTATTAAAAAAGTCAAGATAGCACATTCGCCATTTTCCCGAAATGGTGATTACCGTGATTGTTTGGCGAGCAACATGTTTATGCGGTACGTAGGAGAAAGATCGCGCAGATGTCGCGAGCAAAAAGCAGAGAATATAAACCACGATCCTCCCCCGTCGAACGTTTACGGCGGCCATATTGTTTATCCATCCTGATCAGGAGGCCGAAATGGCGGCGGCAGTCGCGCAGGATTGAACCCGAGTAATTTCCGTGACGGTCCATAAAGTTTACTGCGGGCTGCGACGGAACCGGAAAACTGTCGGCTAATAATTCGATTGGTGCGCGCAGGAAACGTGGAAATACTTCACGACGGGAAATGGGGCAGCGTGTGCGACGACGAATGGGATTACTTGGAGGCCGCTGTGGTTTGCAGGCAATTAGGCTTCGACGGTGCAATTAAACCGACGGTGAACGGTCACTTTGGCCAGGCCAGAAGTGAGATAATATTGTCTCTACATCGTAGCCAATACTTCCCCCAACCATCCTTACTCATCCATACTTACACCCAATACTTCCCTCAACCATTGTACTCCACGTTGAACCCAACACCGTCAAACGAACCGTTCTCCATTCCACAATTCACAAAACTATGGAAACTCTTCCGCGGAACATGGTCGAACAGGATAACTATACGAATTACTGCGGCATCGTGCTTTGATCGCACTTTATTTGACTGTTATTCCTAATTTATCATGAAATAATCAAGAATGTACAATCATGTGAACAACAGTCCTTTGGTGATCAAGAAAGAAGAAAAATAGTCTTATCTTCATCTTTTATGAAGAATGTTTTTTCAAACCCTGAAATTCTAAAAATATGAGAATGATTGACAATTTTGTTTGAAAACACTCTCATTGAATCGCACTTCAGGTCAAAATGTTCATTTTTACGTATATCAATCTCATTGGGAGAAAATACTGCAGTAAAACTTACACCCGCAGTGATAGGTACATTTATCCTAGAATTCAAAATCGTAAAATTTTTTTAAATGATCTGCGACGTTTGAGCAGCTGTTGTGGATCTAACCTTGAGGAAGGGTGTCCAAAGGGGTAGCAAAGGGGTTTACAGTGGGGCGGGGGGTTGTGGGACTAAGAATCTGTCGAAAACGTTCCAGGAAGGTATTGGATGGACAACGTGTACTGCGATGGAGGCGAGGACGAGCTCTCGAAATGCCGGTTCGACGGATGGGCCACTTCCGATTGCGAGAGCAGCGAGGCAGCCGGTGTAATTTGCGCCCGCGAAGACCAGGACGAGGTGGGGGAGACGACGGCCAAGAAGAAGCCCAAAAGGAAGCCGGAGAAGTCGAGAATCAAGGATATCCATCAGCAGGGAGTGGCGATAAGGCTGGCCGGTGGACGTATACACGTCGAAGGCAGAGTCGAGGTCAAGCTAGGAAACTCAGGTATAGTCCACGGACGTCCAACCTTAGACCATATATACCTATAGACCCGGCGCAGATAATTTTCCCCACGGCAAAGATGAATTCAGATGAAGTACCGCGTGATGTCACATTCTCGAAAGATGTATAAGCTATGCTCATCGACAGTGCCTACGCTTGGCTTATATGGGCGGTGAGGGGGATCAGTGGGCGCGCCATCTACCCAGTACGCGGAAAGAATAAACAGGATAATTTCAAAGAATTTGGCATTGTATCATGAAATAATCAATTATAAACTGTATTTGAGCAAACTGGAGCAAACAAACTTGTTCAGGTTATGGTCCAGGTGTATAATGGCGTAGTGTCGGCGTTGGTCTGCCGTTTCAGCCATTTTGAAATTATCTTAAGACTTATCTTGTGACGTCACGCGGTACGTTATCTTTGCCGAGCTGCACTCTCGGTTTTCCTATACACATACTATACCTATGCCGGGTCTATAGGTATATATGGTCTAAGCGTCCAACAAGGCTGCGCCATTTTTGGCGTAGCTACTAGCGAAACTTGATGAACCTTGGGGAGCGTCAAGGCAATCTGTGAATGGAACGCTACGTTCGCATTTGCGTGCCTCGTTACCGTTACTCGTCATTTTGTCGAGGTGGTAATGAGCTTCTCTCTTTTGGACCCATTTTTTACTTTCCACCGGTCTTTCCAACAGGACGTTATACATTTAGTCTGCCACTCGAATGTTCCGAGGGCGTGGAAAGGTTACTGAAGATTGCGAAATCTTTCGCAATTAAACGAAACTTTTGATCCTCCATTGGACTGAATTGTTGCTCCAATGTTAATGCTCAAATGTTCCTATGGCATTCAATAATGTTGCCATTTAGATTTCTTATTAAGGGGGTGGACTCATTTCTCGATAATGCACAGATGGGGGTTTTCACTGGTCAAAAAGCGCTAGATAACAGTAATTTGCATTATTCGGCAGCTATCTTCATAAAGCTGCGACAGCTACATGCTGCCGAATAATGCAAATTACGCCTCGTAAACGTAAAAATAGGAAATCTGGGGGCGACTGCGGCCTAGATTAATCTTTGATCTAGCGTTTTCGACTACTGAAAAGCTTCATTATCGACATATGAGAAGGCGCGTCCCGCACCCTCGCAATCCTAGAAACGAGACTCCACTCTAATTGAAAAACAGGCTAACAAAACGAGCTGTAGCACAATTCTCGTTTGAAGTCTTTTGCCGAGGACAGTTGAAAGTCGGACGTCTCTGGTCGATGTATTGGCAAAGCGATGACGATTCTCTTGGTCCCGGGAGCAATGAGAGGCTGCAGCATTCAAAGAGCCAGAGGATCCGCTTAATCGACCGCCTCGTGGTATCCATTAGGCGCAATGGACATCTCTGGTGACCCTGAAATGCGTGCTCTTGCATTCTTGAAGATAATAGAACACTTGACATGCCCGCAACGAAGTCAAAGTAACTCGGCTAATCGCACCGAAATTGAAGAGATTAAATGTATTCCAGCCAATTATTCCTTTAACGTTAATTCATGTTGGTGTGCAACGATTGCCACTTCTTGATCGTAAAAATAGGACTTTTGAGCCAAATGGCACCCTAGATTGATCTTTCATCTAGCGATTTTGACTACTAAGAAATTCCGTCTTTGCATTATTGCCGTATCAGAAGTGTTGGTGTGCAACGATTGCCACTTCTTGAAACTGTAGGTTTAAGGGGCGGTTTACAGCCTTTAGGTATAAGCGACCCTAGGAGTAAGGAAAAAGCGAGGACCGAAGACAGTCGCAAGGAAACCGTCGAGCCTAACACGTCGCGTCGTCACATTTTTTAAAGAAACCATTCTTGCTGTGTTTTAGTTATAAAGTTATACGCATTCAAGCATTCACACTTTTAACATTGTACACGCGGTATTATAATATTCCACCACTTATATTTAATAAAGTCCATCAATGCATCCTCTAGATCCCAACAAAGTTCAAAGAAAAGTGTGCAGAAACTCTTTCGCAAGGTGTTTGTCGACAATTCGCCACTGCAGGCTTCAGCTTACCAGCAAATCCGCTTGCAGTGATGAACATTTTTGAAACAGAAGCAGACAGAATTAGCGAGGTGGCTGGATGCAGCGCGTCGAAGGGTTTCACGGCGTGTCAATTTGGGTGCGGGCGCATATAATGCAGGCCCCGGTGCAATTTTGTTTTAGATTGGGGTGTCGTCTGCGGTGACGGCTGGTCTCTGTTCGAAGCGGCGGTGGTTTGCCGGCAATTGGGCCTCGGTTACGCCTCCGACGCCATTCAAACCAACTTTTTCGGCGGCGAGAGGGTCCCGATGATCATCAGCGGGGTGCAGTGTCGCGGGGACGAGAACAGTCTCATCGAGTGTCTGCACGACAAGGTTGTCGACTGTCCAGGTAAAGGAACCGCCGAAACATTGCCGGAACGAATTCAATTCTCAGACCTGTCCAGTGAGTCAACATAATTCGCATTGGACGAACAAATATGAAAATATTCTTTTAAAGAATCCTCAGACAAACAAAGGCCCTAGCAGGATAAGTCCAGCGGCCCCCATAACAATTATTATTGATATCGTGTGCGAAACAATGCTTTTAGGTTAAAAAATAATCCTCCAAAATTCCAAGTCGCTAACTTTATCATTTTTTTTCTCGGTTGTTAATGAACACATTAAGATGAAAAGAAAACAAAAACACTCGAGATTGCCTCCTGCATTCCATATTATATTTTTTCACAATTGCGAGCAAATTATGAAGGGTAGGAAAAAGATATTTTTGAGCGACACCTACCAAAAAATTCAAGAACAATGTTTTCGAAATGATCGGATTGGGTGGAACATAGTTAAAAAATTGAAAAACAATGAATAACAAAATATGATATATAGTGCAGTGTTTCTTACGACGCTAATTAACATTAAATCACCATCTGTCAAAATGACAGGTTCCAAATTTTTATTTTACAATTATTGAAGTAATAAAAGTAATTTCATAGGAAATGTTAGTATATATGTGTCTTTAGTAGAGCACGTATTACAATAGGAGCAGCACAAAGTCTAAATAAAAGCAATCTTGTCATTTTTATAAGAGAATATCAATAAAAATTGACTTATCCAGCTAGACGGGGGGGCGGCAATCTTTTGAGTCGGAACAGTCAAAAATTACAAGTGGCTGAGAGATAGAATCGGTGCCTAATCCTCGTTAACCGATTCAGAACGATTTTTAAATGTTTTTTTTTTATAAAATAAATAATATTTGCATATGGAACTAAAGAGCCACAGCTTCACATCCAAAGAGCCGCATGTGGCTCGCAGGTTGCCGACCCCTGAGCTAGACCCTTTCCAGATAGTAGATCGAGGAGTATCCAAGAGTATGTTATCTAGTAGAAGCTTCGGTGGTGAACTCTTTGTTCGTACGACAGCATATTCTCGAGTGTACACACACCTTCTCCGTCTCGCAAAGCTGGCTCAACACTTGACTCCGAGAGCTTTCGATATTGTTCAATGAATATCCGCTTCTGCATATTTAAAACAGAAACCTCTCGGTATCGTTGGATCAAGCCGCCGGTAAGCTGGAGTTGTTGAATTATGTCGCGGCTTAACGCGGCCGTTGTCAAGTGGGGATCCGGCTTTAGAGGCGTACTCGACGGTTTCGTAATGAGACAGACGGATATGATGAATGCGATACGGTAGCCGTGTGTATTCGCGTGTGGGATTCCTGGTTTCATTGAAAAGGAAAGGAATGCCAATTGGCCGACGAGACGGCGGAAGGGTTCGAGCCTCTGGTGTTAAGAGAATCGCCAGGTAACAGATTCAAGAATGACAAGTGCCGTTTGCAGTTAGTCTAGGATCCGACCGAGGAATTCTCGAAGCGAAGAGGATTCTTACGGGCAGATTAGGGGCTTAATCATTCCCGTGAATGGACAACTCGATTTACTTTAATTCCGAGAATGAACGGAGCACGGCTCTCCATTATCCTGATCGACGAGTTCGAACTTCATACTTTGTCTTAGAGCAGTGATGAGTAGACAGATTTTATGCATTTGTGACAAAAATTAGTGGACGTAAGTTCAAACAGTAAAAATATCAGAAAAATTTAGAGATGCTGTTATTGATTAATTTCAACCTATTAAATATATTTCGAAAGAAAATAAATTTCTATTTCACTCCAGTTTGTTGCAATCCAAGTGAAAAATTTTCATTTCGGATTTCATCGTTGTTGTTCATTCATTGTTTTTAACATTGTTGCTACTGATCACTAGACTGCTGATGTTTATGCAATTTTCAATTTTTCTAGACGAGTTTTAAGGAAGTGGAATAAAATACAATGTTATTTCCAATGGTAGTAACCTTTGCAGATCTCAACAAAATAAAAATTGTATTAAGTTCTGTCGAGTTTTATGTTCCACTCTTTTCTGAAAATTTTCAGAAGCGATAAATGCATCAGATCCGCAGTATACTGATCACTGTTTTAGAGAGACTCGTCTGGTTTGCAGGAAGCGTCGAAAACGTAGCGAGCGTGGTGTGTCGTCGAGAGATGGCGGACCTAGTTTTCGATCACCTGGAACTGATGCGGACTGCTCATTTGGAGGATAGACAGCTCTATTGGTTGCAGTGCGCTATGGAGGAGAATTGCGTGGCTTCACCGGCCTACACGATACAAAGGGAGTCGGAAAACTGGCACCTAGAGACAAGGAGGTTGCTCCGATTCACAGCTAGGATCCTGAACGCCGGGACCGCGGACTTCCGGCCCTCTGTCCCGAAACACCTCTGGGAATGGCATATGTGTCACATGTGAGTGATAAGCGTTCCGCTCGCCGGAAACATCCCTGATAAAGCGCCGGTCAGTTGCTTATCGGACCGCCAACTTGGACTCGCTATTCACTGTTCAACACAATCGCTCTTGAAAAAATGGCCGAGTTGCTATCTCGTTCGCGAACACTGTAAAAGTGCTAGAATCGACTTAAACTTTTAGTAAAAAATCCGAACAGTGTTAATTCATAATAGCAATAATGATACAAAGGATAAAATTTCACAAAATATCCCTCTCTGTACAGGGTGATCCTGGGAACTGGGACAAGTTACTGCTCTTTTTTAAAGTAAAAATAAAAAAGAATGATAGATCACATAATAGGTTCTAACTTCCTAGGAAAAAGAAAATACTAACCCAAAGTCAATACTTCTGAAAGAAAAATACTATTGAAATGTCAATACTTCTTTTGTACCTAGAATAATAAAAGGGATCGGAAGAATATAGTGCAATTGCACCTAGCGGGTGCATCGGTGCATCCACATGAAGAATAAGGTCATAGGAAGTTAGGACGTATTATGATTTTTTTCTATTTTTACTTAAAAAAGAACAGTCACTCGTCACAGGATTTTAATAAATCTGCAAGGCTACAACCTTCAAATGAATAAAGAATAGATTCTTTTGAAATACATTATTATTGGATTACGTATGCTTCTGGAAAACGATATGTCCAACATTTGAAAGTTTGGTTGGATTGAATTTTCAATCTGGCGAAAAGATTGGCCTTGCTGAAAGAAACATTTCTGGAAATGTTGAAATTGGACAGGCAAACTTTAAACGTGTCTCGGTTTTCTCCATTTTCTCACGCCACCGGCAATGGTGTTGCTAGATGTTTTATACAACTATTAGAGTGGCGAGGGGGAGAAAAGTAATATAGGTCCAGCGACGTTGGCGGTTTCCAACTTGTTCGCTGCAATGTGGTTCCATTTTTATCGGCACCGGTGAATTTCTATTTTCTCTTAATACCTAGAAGCGACCGTATACGGCAGAGGTAACATTCTGTGGCTCTCCGACATTTTGCTTCATTGAAAATGTCGCGCTAATAAATTCCCTGTGTTCCACGCAAAATTACTGTATCGTCCGCAGAAATTTCTTTCTGATACACAGTCTTCCCTCGCATAGTGTGGCAACCTTGGGAGTATGGAGTCTCAGGAAGCGTAGAGGTACTACGTTCTCATACAGGGTGTCCCAAAACGATAGCGACAGCCGGAAATGGGAGGTTCCTTGGGTCATTTGAAGCGACATTTT